>JANRGW010039953.1:32964-65574 GCA_024733675.1 Psilopsiagon aymara
GGGGTGGGGGGGTGTTTGGTTTGTTGGTTTTTTTCTGTTAAAGCTTTTTATTTATTTAAATTGCATATATTCTCTTTTTCTCCTAGCTTTATTTGCCCATTCTTTCCCTCCTGGTATTTGACCCTATGTTGGAAATTCCCCTTCAGTGTTTGCTAATTTTCTACCTCTTGCTCTGCAGGATAGCTGTTGTTGCATGCATTGTGCTATGCGCTCTATGAAAGGATGTACAAATAGCAGTCTGTGCATACAATACAAAGGCTGCTCTTACCTCTGCTCTAGCAAACAGCTAAGTCTCCCTGACCACAATTATCCTTTTGATTTTTTTCTTTGTCCTCTTCTGTTCCTTGGGTCTTGGTTTTCCCTTGAATCTCCTGCAGTCTGGCCCCTTGCTAGCTTTCCTCCCCACCTCAAGCTGAATCTACCCCTATTCCTGCTTTGGTATCAGCTGCAATGCTTCTCTTCCTTGCTGAGACAGCTGGGAGGGAGCAGTGCAACAGAGAGGACATGAAGAACATCTACTGCAGATCTCTGTGGTTATGGCTAAGGTCAAAGAGCCAAACGTTTATGGCCTGTGCATGGGTGATATGTAAACAACAGCAATTATTCATTGTCAAATCTTCATAACTCAGCCAAAACTCAACCATTTTCTGCTGGACTGTTCACAGAGGCTGCTGCTTCTAAAGACTCGCAGCCAGACTTCAGTCTTGCTCTCCCAGCTGTGCAGCGATATTACTACTATAAAATAAGTCACTGTTGCAGTTCCAGTGAACTTCCCATCTCATCCTCTCCTGCCACAGGAGATGTGATTCTGCTGAGTGTGGCATCAAAATCCATATTCTCTTATTTTTGTGAATATGTGAATTTGTGAATTTTCTGTCTTGTTACAGAGCAGCAACAGCGGCTTGTATGAAAGTATGTGAGCACAAAAGGGCATTGCTTCTGGTCTATTCAGTGCATGTGAAGGTCTCCCGCTGAAATGAATGGAAGCATCTTCCCATTAACTCAGCAGATTTAAGTCTCCTGAACTGATGTGTCAGCCTCTATGTACTGCTCACACTCTTGTTTATGAAATCCAGTGTGGATAGGAAGTTGCATTTTGACTAAGAAGGAAATGGCCAAACAGTTTCACTTGTTCCAACAGAGAGAAAGCTTACATAAAAATGGCCTCATTCTCTGCTTTTTAACTAGATATTTGGAAATGGCACTGGCTTTCCAAAAGTCAGTGAAAACTGGCAGTAGTTTGGTCAAGTGGGTAAGCAGCAAATAGTTCAAAGGGTGACAGAAAGCCATCAGGACTTTAACATATCAGGACTTTAACATATATGAGATAGCTTCTGATGACCCTTCACTTGCCCTTTTGAAGGCCCCAAGTGTAAGGTAGAGGGTGGAGTTTCTTCATTGTACCTAGATCCCCAAGAAAATCCTATAGTAATCCACATCCTTACACACCTTGAAGAATGCTCCTCCATCCTCCTTCTGCCATCACATGCAGAGTAATCCTCCTTTTCCTTGCGTCACTTGTTTAGTGATCCTTCTTACTCTGCAAGACCACGTGTTGCATACAGCAACCTCCCTCTCACACTCACACGGTGAGGACTGAGCTGGGGAGGAAAAACCTCCCCTTCTCCTATATGCTGCAAAGAAAGTGTCCCTTTTTCCCCATTCCCCCCACAAGGCCCAGGACATTTAGATCCCCTTTCTTTCACCTTGATGCCACAAGACCACTATTCACTGAGTGGCACCAGCTGCAAAGGTGGTGTTACTGGCTTTTTCAGCTAACTTTCGTCATCCATTTCTCTTTGCTGCAATGACCTTTCCCATGCATCCTCCTGCCCCTCCAAGGCTGTGAGCAAGGAAACACTGCTAGCATTTTCTCTTGTCATAGCAGTGGGACAGGCTGAAAGAACAGAGCAGGACCATATTATGGTGCCAGCTCCACAAGTACTTGTGCCCTTGTAGCACACCGAAAACATTGTATTGCAAACCAGGGCTGCTTACACGCAAGGGGAAGCCTGTGCTAGCTTGTAGCCTCAGGTAAAGAGCTGCATTTCTGCAGTGTGAGAACCAGTGGGTGAAATGATGAAAAAATACCCTGTGAAATGGCCTGCCCTGCAAAATATCAGGGTTTGCATCCCCTCTTGCTCCAGTGTTGCAAACCCCACTGCAGCCAGCACAGTTCCTGAGAGCCCAAGGGATTGATTCTATACACTGATGATACAGCTGACCAGAGGACTCAAAAGCTGCTGTTCTCTAGATTATTGCCATCTTCTGACTCCAAGGGAGCAGCAAAATCAGGATGGAGAGGATGAGATCCAAAAGTGATGGTTGACTTGGCTGACACCTGTACAAAAGCTTGGCTGTGCCTTTCCCAAGGCAGCCTTTCTCCTATTCAATGGAGATGACTTAATCCAGAAAGGATGATGAGAAGGAGAAAGATTTAAATCAAACCCAATTACTAGGGCTTGATAGGCTTCCCTGGCAAGCTGTTCTGGGACTGACCCAAAAGTTGTCGGATCACTGCCTGCTCCCTTGACAACGCTGTTTGGAGGGCTCTGGAGGCTTATGAAATGCAGCTGTCCTCTCAAAGATCTTCTCAGATCCAGAAGTCAGCCTCTTCCTTCTCCTTGAAAAGGGCAAGCATGTGCTGAGGGTCATCAGGAGGTTGAGCAGCGCATGGCTCTTAACTAGACCTTTGGCTATCAGAGGGCAAACCGATGGAGAAATTGCTCTATGAGCGTTTTGTTCAAGACCCTTAAAATGGCACACTCTTGCTGCGGCTTTAGGAACAATCCACCTAAGAAATCACTTCAGCGTGGCTGCAAGATAATCCTGCCAAGCCACTGCATGTGCTCAGCCACCATCCCCCAGATGCTGGGGCTCTGCCCAGGCCTCTCCCAGGCCACATGAATGTCTCACAATGGCCACAGGGACCTCAGGATGGGCACCAGGGAGGATCCAACTTGCAGCTGCTCCTCATCCCAGAGAATGGAGAGGTGCATACTGGCCTGAGGTTGGGAATGGGAAGAAGATGCGATCACATCAACAGCCATGGCCATCACAGGCACCACCTTCCAAGGCTGGCAGGTGTCTCCTGGCAAGGGTGGGAAGCAAATCCCTAACTTCAGGGCTCGCAAAGTTTATGGAAAGGAAGGCAGAAATTTGCCAGGACCATAGCAGAGACCTGAGATTAGTGGCTGTGGAGATCTCATTGATCTTGTGCAGAAAAGGAGGGAAATGAATGACTGCAAGCATGATACAAGTAGAAGAGGGACAAGCACAGGGGAGTTGCAGCTTGCTGCAGTGGGAAAGCTTGCTGTCCCTCACCAAGCTTTAGAAGGGTCAGCTAACACTGCCCAGCAGTTGAACCTCCCAAGGGGGTGTAGGACATTAAAAGTGATGAAGAAACACCAGAAATAACTCTGAAATTAATCAGATATAGCCATTTCTTCCCCCTCAATTCAGTCATAAATGCAGCTATTAAAACAGATTGGGTTATAAATAAAAAATATATCTGGGCCAAAGCAGCGTGTCTTATTTTTATAAAAATTGAGAGTAATAAAGTAAAGCTGTAATAATAATATGAAAACGTTGACTAATATCTGTGAAAAACTTGGAGAAGCATAGAGGGTATGAGCTATTGTGTTTTGTGGCGGGTGGGGTGCTGGTGAAGTGTTTGTGGTTAGGACAAAGACACTGAATTTGGCAAGCAGAGACAATGAGTTCTAGGGTTTGCTTTCTGGAGACTCTGCATCAGCGAGCTATTTGCTCATGCTCAAGGAAGGCAGAATAGCCAGGCTTTTATTGAACTAACCAGAGGCTCTTTTGAGCTCTTTCTCCTTGTTCCACTACCCACTGCCATTGATAAAATACATTTCAATATGGCAAAGAAAAGCAGTGTCAGACAAAGAGCTCCTTGGTTTTGAGCTCTATTACTGCAAACCCAACACCTACCATTTTACCTTGCTGAGCTGACTTTGTGGATGGGAGCTGGTGTGACCTGGCCGAGGAAAGGCTGTGTCTGTGAAAATCTCAGTGAAGTACAAGTTCAAAGGAGGAAAAGGGAATGGAAGATAAGAGATCTTCAAGTTTTCATTTAAAAAGGAAAGAAAATCTGATTAAGATGTGCTGGCTAACTCAAAACATATAAGCCTAAACATCAAAAGGGTTGTAATTCATACACGTGCTGTAGATAATTATCAGTTTAACTTGATACTTCCTACAGCGACAGAGCTGACGTCAGACTGCTTCAGTGACCGACTTTCGAACCAGCCCCTGACATTGAGCAAGGGCCCCGCTGCTGATGCACCATCCCTACCCTGCCCCTGACACCACTGCGACATGTGCATGCTAAAAAGATAGCTCGGACCCGCTCTTGACTGCCCAGAGCCTGAGACCCAGGAGAGACTGAGACGGGAGGAGAGTGGCTCCCAGGCAGCTCTGGACATCTCCTGCTGTGGAGGGCCTATTGTCTTGCATCAGGCACTGTGCAGGACAATGACAGAAAACCTAATTTAAGCAGGGCTCCTGAGACACTGTCAAAACATGACCAAGAAAAATAAATGTCAGACTCTGCTTCCTCCAGGCCACTGCAATCTGTGTATGGCTGCGAGCTGGCTCCTCCACTGCTGCAAAAACTGCCCCTGTGCTGTAAACCAGTGAGGTATGCAAGGCAACCTGTGGCCCATTCCCGCCCCTGCTCTCCTCACCCTGCTTGGCCAAGAGCTGCTGGTGCTGGGGCAATGCAGGCAAGGGCAGGGGCAGGGCACTGGGAGCCATGCACACAACCTGTTTGCCTCTCAGCCAGCTGCGCTTTCATGTCACAGTTTGGCCATGGGAGCGAATCTTGAAACTCTCTGCATATTTCCAAAGCCAGAAGGTTGGAGCAGAAGGCAGGTAATGAATCCCAGACCTTCCAAGAGAACTATATGTAGCACAAACAGAAGAATAATGTGACTTCAGGGAATAGCAAAGCATTTTCCTTCTGCTTCCAGAAACTTCTGCCCAAGCGCCAGCTTCTCCCCCAAACTTGAAATGACCTTCTGTCTGCCTGTCCTCAGGAGAGACAGGATGTAGGCAGAGGAGAGGTCATGTTTTTGTTACGGGGGAAAAAAATAATTGAAACCCTGCGGAGAAATGCTCCTAACCCCTGCTGCTCTTTGTATGGTGGAGCTGAGAATTTTCTCTTTCTCTCTACGCATGTGTAACCCCATGTCAATTTGCCTTCACGAAGAGGTCCACAACCCAAAGACCACCTTTTCTACATTCCTTTTTATTTAAGGATTTTATTGCTTGGAAGGAAGAAGGGAAAACACTAACAATTATAGCTAAGTCCCTGCTGAGCACTGTGTCATTACCCCATCCTTGTAGAATATGCCTTTTTTTTTTTCCTAAGCACTTAATCCTTTATTTAATGGATAGCCAACTGCATGTGAAGCTTCAAGGTCTATAAAGAATGAAACCTAACCTGCAAGACGCTTTGCTAAGTCAAATGTTTACAGTAAGCACAGCAATCCATCAAAAATCATTCTGAAGGTTCTTGAAGAACAGCTTGAGGCCAATAAAATAGTCCAGATTTCTTTGGGGGGTCGGGAAATACACCTATAAGCACCCTTTCCTGCCTGTGCCAAGTCTGAAATGCAGGCATCTAACACTATGGAGAGTAATCCAGCTCACTTTATAACTAAGTGGATTTACACTGTTGAAAATTAGACACACACTGACTGACTGACCTCCCCTGGTATTTCAGTTCTGTCCCACTCAGCAATCAATTGCACCACTTTAAACAGCATAAGGTATCGTGTGTTTATTTTAGCAAAAGGAATCCCAGATACAGAACTTAGCCCTATTCCTATGGTGGTGATTTAATCAAACAAAAAGCCTGACAATAAATTTACATTTTAATTAAGAGTAATGAATAATGCATGATTGTGTAGCACTTTCTGTGTAGCTAGCAGGTGAGCACAGAGAAAAGTATGGTATGGATTGTAGGACTTTATGCTAACAGTATAGTTTTTTCTTTCAACTGAAGGCCATTTAGGAAAAATGACACTCCAGCAAGGTAGCAACTTGTGAAAATGGTCCTGCACCATTTCTGAACTACCGCAGTTTTGCTACAGACTCCATGTTGTATTATGATGTATGAGAGCTGAGTCCAACTTCTCCCTGTCATGACAACACCACACTTGAAAATCACATCTCTAGAAGTTTGCCCATTCTGAGTGCATTAGGACTGCGTAAGTAGGAAGAGTGATGGCAAAATATCTCCCACCCTCAGCAGGGACATGGAAACACCAGCGTGACTGTTGGTGTTGCAGACTCCTATGGTTTTGCCATATTTTGTCAGCTCATCTGTCACAAGTGTTAGTCATCCCCACATAAAACCATAGCATTCATCTAGGGAGGAAGAAAAGGGAGGAAGTTAGCTCTTCTGGATGCGTAAAATGATAAGCAAATATGAGTACATCCAGACAGGAATCTTTAAAAACAAACCAGGGGACAAACTAGATCTCCAATGGATGATTCAACTGTGACTTTGGGGATTTTTTACTGTGGTGGGGGGCTACAGCAGGCCTATGGATTCCCTGACTGTAGACATGAAGTTAGAACTCAGTCTCAAAGATGTTAAAGTGTATCCTTGGGAAATGAGGTACCGAAGGCATAAGAGTGGGAAAACAGAAGATATCCGAAAAGGAGTTTGGAGGAGGGAATCAGATAAGGGGAGCAACTAGCAACAAAGGTAGAACTTGGCAAAACAATGGACTTATGTACTGCGGTAAAGGGTTATCCAATAATGTACTGTTGCTAACTAATATTAACCAATGGCTAAAAGACCCATGTGTGTTAGAAAAGGTATATAAGTAGTAGTTTGTAGTAATAAAGCACCTGCCTCTTTTTTCTTCCTATGAAGCCACTGAAAATACGTGTGTGCGTGATTTTTGTCTGTCCCAACAACAACATTTTACATCCAGAGCTCTTAGCATCAAGAGCATCTCAATTATTCGAGATTTTACTACCACTTCTGTCTCTTAGAGCTTTGATTTTCAGAACAGCTAATGTTTCCAATCAAAATGATGCAAAAAGTAAGAGAAAGATAGAAACCCTAAGAAAAAAGAAGAAATAATTGTGTCTGATTGGCACCATTCTGTCCCTATGTCAAACTCTAATTTGACCGAGTTCCCTGACTGTCATATTTTAGTTGCTTTCTTTGGCATCATAATAGTAATTTCCTTCTTCAGCTGCAGTGTGATTAATGTTCCAGCCCTTCTCTGCATGTTGCTGGAGACACCACCCTTTCATACTGTCCTGATTTCAACTGTATGTATATATTGCCTGACATTATGGACCAAATGAACTCAATGAGCTTTGTAGGGATGGTCTATGGACTAAGGAATAACACAATGATGTGTGTGTGTGCGTGTGTGTGTGTGTGTGTGTGTGTGTGTGTGTGTGTATCTAGAGACAAGAAGTGATGGTATATTGAAAAATGTGGGACCTGAGAATGATGTAAATGGTATGGAATACAGGATAGATACTGTCCTGGGTTCAGCTGTCACAGATATTTAACAGTTATATTAATCTGAGATTTAATAATACTAAAGCAATTCTACAATCCTCTCACTGGTACCCAGGAGGTACCTTTGTTACCAGATATTACCACTTTAGTTAACAATGGATTTTAAGTACCTTGTTGATGAATATTTATGATCACAAACAAAACAAAGGGCTATAGTTTCAGTCTCTTCTTTCACCCTGCTTTACAGAAATGGAACATAAGATAGGTCTGGTTTTGGTCTGCCTTTGCATTGTTGCTAATGTTAATGTTGTGTTACTTCCGTTATACAAAGCCAGCTAAAACCACACAAACTAAAGGTTTACTGTAGTATGGAAGTTAGGGAAGTATTTTAAAATTAATAAAAATATTGGTGAAAGACCAAACTGGCTACCAATACTTTCACCTTTCATATGGTGAACCCAGCAAAACCAGAGCTCAGCACTAGAGGACTCATCTGAGTTCTGCCTGAGCCCTGCAGCAGGAGCTCTGGCTTCTCCCCACCTAAAGTTACAGAACATAAGCTGTCACATCTTTCCAGACAAAGTGTTCTCAGCAAATTGTAGTATGGAAGAAGGCCAGCATTTGAATACTGCTGCTCTCCTGTGGCACGTTCAAAGTTAGAGTCACACATAATGGTAGTCATGCCCTATTGTAAAAAATCAATCTTTTATATTGATATGTTGCAAATGTACAAAAGATCCTTTGCCAGCATCTCTGCCTTAAAGCTCTGCTATCCAACTCCAACAAACAGGACATAAGTTTGAGAGTGAAGAGGTCTGAATACGCCATAATTTAGTAAATTAGTACAAAGGACTTGAGTGAACTTTGTTACTCATTTCCACACATACCAGCTCATCAACAAGTTTAAGTTTGGGGGATACATCTTGCTAAGCATACAACAGTTACCTAGTCAAATTAAATGGCTACAAGAGACTACCATTAACTCCACATAGGCCACTGAACAGCCACGAATTAAGATTTTTAGCTGTTGCTAACTCTATCTGAAAAAAGTCAAACTTGTGACCTTGAAGCACAGCAGTATAGTCCCATTTCCAGTCTCTGTAAACTAGCTTGTTCCCTAGGTGGGACTCTAGTGTTTGTTTCTCTTTTCCTCCTTGAATTTTCCTGGGTTTTGTGTGTGTGCTCCTGGTGACATTGAAGGGTAATTTTAATTGGTTCAGCCAACAGAAGGTATGCCTGATGTCCCTTTTGAACAGTTGCTCTCACTGAGGCCAGCTAGGAAAAAACACATGGAAAGAAACCTACTGAAGTCCTTGATGATGGAAGTGGTGGGAGGTTTAAACACCCCTTTGCTTCTTCATGGACCTCCAGGTGATATGTTACTTTTTGATCTCAGTCAGAGTCTGCTGGGCTTTTGCCATGAAAAAACAAAGAAAAAAACCATCCACTTTCAGCTGCTGATGTATTTGCCTTTGGTCTTTGGTTTGCTCTTTAGCTGAGCTCTCCAGCACCAGAAGGGGATGTTTGACTCACTCTAGTATGACCTTGTGTTTCACACAGCACGGCCCATTTAGTTGCAGCTTTGCTTGAAGCAGCTCATGGGAAAGAATAAAGCTTCTTCCTTCAGAGACATGCTAAAGCCCTCCAGCTCAGCCAGGCTTAGCCAAGGCAGAGGGGACTGTCTGTGCAACTCTAAGTGTGGAGGTAGCCTGCAAGAGTCTCAATAGCAGGACGCTGCTGTAATGACCCATGATCTTCACAAACCACTCAATTCTGAAATGACTAAAAAGATGCACAGATGAACAGGGCTTTCCAACTGAAAAACATAGCATTTCCCCTCCCCTCCACAAACACACAATCACACACATTTGGTCCTGGCAAATCATGGCCTCTGGTTCAGTGGGAGGCCAAATTGCACCAGATACAGAGAACTGA
Organism: Psilopsiagon aymara; assembly: GCA_024733675.1. Classification (NCBI taxonomy): domain Eukaryota; kingdom Metazoa; phylum Chordata; class Aves; order Psittaciformes; family Psittacidae; genus Psilopsiagon; species Psilopsiagon aymara. The sequence continues at coordinate 42,413 of JANRGW010039953.1, forward strand.
TAAACGAGGCCAAGACACAGGTTTTGTACAGGACTCACAGCTTGGTTGTATCCACTGTCAGGTGCGTACTGAGTCAAATAGCAGGTTTATATCCCAAGCTGGACAGGACATGCTGGTTGGGGCACAGTGCTGCCTGTAGAGTCACACTGCTTCTAGGCTGGACATGCCTTGCACCTGAATGGCACAGTTTGAGTGAAACAAGCTTGTGTCTGCTCTTACCTGCTATGAAGCCCTGCCCTAAGAATCTCAGACTCCAAAGGGTGGTGTGAATGTCCTGTCCCTGCAAATGTTTCAAGGCCAGGCTGGATAGGGTTTTGAGCAACCTGGAAGGTGTCTCTGGCCATGGCAGGGATTTAGAACTAGATGAGATTTAAGGCCCTTCCCTACCCAAACCATTCTATAAATGAGTCATACTTCCATCACTGGAGAAGTACTAGAGTTAGACAAACAGATAATAAGAGAACCTGGAAGAATGCTCCCTATTATCTCCCCACATTCTTTCAAGTGCCTCCATGTTCCTAGATTGCTACATGCTGTGAAAAAGAGGGAGCATTGAACCAACTCTTGTGCTGGGACAGGTTCAAGATGTGCTTCTTTCATCTTTTCATTTCTGTGAGGAGGATCGCGGAGAGGTGCCAGGAAAAGGCAGTGCCACACAAACACAGGATGTCCCCCAGGCCCCTGGAGGCAGGGTGCACCCCTTTCTGACATGTTTCTTGAGCTCAGCTGCATTGGCTCCCTGGCAGGATCATTCCTTGCAGATCCTGGCACTGAAACATATTCCCATTCTGGGTCTCTAAGTACTAATGATGGTGTGTACATGTATGTGCGCTATGGTAATGACAAGGAGCTGGAAGGTGGAGTGCAGAGCATGCTGATGTGAAGTGATAGCAGGCCAGGAAAAACAGCACAGGAGATCATAGGCTTAACCTACAGTGTGTTGACTCACAGGAGGGAGCTCAGTCTGCCAAAACCAGATGTAAAATAACTGATTTGGAAAGAGATAACCAAGCAGACAAGTGTGCAGTGAGCACACACTGATGAGGCAGAGCAACTTCCAAAGTCCAAGGAGAGAAATCAGACCACACAAGAGTTGCACTGCACTGCGTTGTCCCATGTGGACTGAATTAAGTAGTCATCCCAATAGTTGTCAGCCTCTCCCTGACTGTCCTCCTAAAGCAATGGACAAATTGAAAGCAAACCATAAAGGGATGCAAAAAAATCAGTGGACAAGGAAAAGGGGGCGTAGGGGTGGTCACAGGGAGAGCTGAGCCTCCAGGCTGCAAACAAAGCTCTCAGAAAATACTTGCTCACAGAGGAAGGTCCTGCTAGTCCTTGTCGATAGCTGGTAAAGCTAGTTACAGCAGGGACAGGGGGATCAAGCGTGCAAGGGAAAGGAAAGGTGCTACATTAATTAACAGGATTATCCTCCACAGGGAAGGAGTTCCACAGCTAAACTCTGCTATGAGGCACACATGGGGGCTTCTGCTTGTTTCTCCCTACCACTGATTCTGTTCCTACCTTATGTAATTTGTCTACCCTGCGGTGGCACAGTGGATCTAGGAACCACAGCAGACATGAAGCAGTATGAAGAATAGGTGGAGAGACTTAAAGCAGCCACAACAGTTCAAAAATCCAGAGTGATTCCCTCAAGGCCTCTAAGGGTTGGGATTTTTTCCTGGTGCAAAATGAAGATGCTGTTTGTCAGTGGAAAGATGATGCAGGCTGCAGCTCAGGCTCAGCCAATATCCTTCCTCCCTGCTGGTGCACAAGGTAGAAACGCAACTCTGACTCTTCTAGTAGTGTTGAGAGCACAGCTGGCTTCAGTGCCACACACCCTACTCACAGAGGGTGAAAGAGCTCTTGGCTAGGCTGATACTACACTCTGAAACAAGGAGCTGTTAGCTATCAAAAACTGAATAGGTGCTGTACCATACCTCTCTTCTCCTTCCCACTGCCTACCCAGTTCCTCTCTGGTTTTGTACTAGCACTTTACAGGGAAGAAATTGCATTGTGCAACCAGGATTTGCACTCTTAATAACAAGTGGAACATGTCAAGGAAACACAGAGAGAGAGGAACAGACCAGAGAGAATTCCTGAGATGCTCAGGAATTGGAAAATCAGATGTGCATAGTTTCTGGGAGCACTGCAGTATGAGTAGGACTACTTGGACAGCTCAGCAGCCGCCCACTGCCTCTGAGAGCTGCCTGCACACTACAGTGTGCCCCTATAAGGGACCGATAACGCTGTGGCTCTGCTACTTTTCAGACAGCAGTTGGGGGAAGCCTTTCAGACCAGTTGTGAACCCACAGAAATGCCAAACCCAGCTCTGATTTCAGACTGGCAGAAGTGCTGCCCCTCTCCTGGTCTTCTCAGTCTGGGTATCTTCAAAACCAGAAGTCCTGAAGAAGAGACAAGAATCAGTGGTTGGAGGGGCCTGGGCTCAGTGGAGGCCTCCCCAGGCTCCTTCCTAGGGATGTTTCACTGCTCAGCTGAGGCTGTTCAAGTGGCTCCTGTGGTTGAGGGCTTCTTCCTGCACCATTAAAGCCCTCCCTGTGCCAAGTGCATTCAGTTGCAGACTCTACTGCAAGGCTTGAGAAGTTACTATCAACTACAAAACTTAAGTACTGCGACAGAGAAGACAGATCCCCCTATGCCAGCCAGCCCAGAATGCCAGGCACGCAGCTGGGCAGCAGACCTGGCCCTCTGCCCAAAAGCTTGTAGCATCCTCGCCCTTGCCATGTTGATACATGCAGTATCCAGATCATCTTGTCTGAAGTGTAGACATCCTTTAAGTCATGTTGTTAGTTTTTAAACCTCCGCATCACCATTTTCTGCTGAGACATTTGAGCTCCCTGCTTAATCCCCAGGGAAGCACAGAATGAAAGGGGGCAGAAGGCAGAGACATGAGGGAAACCTAAAATGCCCCTCATGTAAAAATGGAGGGATAGATAAAGCATCCTTATATCCAAAAGGAAGATAATGAAAGGATGAGAAAGAGGAAGGAGATGAGCAGACAAAGCTGCCAGATGAGAAGAAACAAAGAGGCACTGGGTATGGGAAGGGAGAAGCGGGAAGCAAAAGTGGCATGGTGAGGGGAGCTGGCAGAAGACCCAAGAGCAAGGAGAAGCAGGCAGGTGGTGTACAAGAAGCTTGTGTGGGGAAGGCATGCTTGATGTGGGTAGCCAGCTAGGTCTGAAATGAAGCTCGATACACGCAGGTTTGTTCAAGACACACACAAGGTGAATACTGGCCACTAGAGAGAAGCCCCCGTGTAAGGAAGTCCCTCAGAGTTTTACCCCATGTAGAGTAGTGGGGAGGCTGTTCTTTGATTGCTTTACACTAGGAGCAGTTCCAACGGTGCAGAGCCTGGTGTAGACAGCAGAAATGTAACGTCTACACTGAGGCAAGGAATTTGTTAGGACAAACGGAGGCACTCAAAGTTCTACACGTGGTAACTGGTGCAATGTTGTTGGGCTGAGACGGGGAAATAAGGTAAGCTTTGCACTGTGCTGGGTCCTGCAGCGAATATACAAGAGGGTGAGGTGAAGAAGACTCTAGAAACGATTTCTTCCAATAAGGCAGCAACTCCTAATCTGAGCCTTTCAGGCAGGGTCACACCAGCTTCAGGCTACCCTTGATTTTCTACACCCATACTGAAAGCGGCATTACAGTACCTTCTCCCCAGGCCTCACTCCCCACCCTGGCTTCTCTAATGCTCCGGTGTGGCATGCTGCTGGGAAGGCAGCTAGCCCAGCCCGTGTGCCTGGTACCATGCAGCACAGCACCTTCCAGTCAGACAAGCCCCAACCTGATAGTAAACTGCTTTCACTTCACGAATTACTCATGGCATTTCCTGTAAACGCCATCAAGATCACCTATGGGCTGTGAGCAGGGAGACACAGTGACATTATCAAATGTCTTCTCAAAAGGCAGGCTGCCTCATTTTTTCCATTATTTTCCAGTTTTCCTGATTGGGAAAGCTAGAAATTGGGGCAGGTAGTAGAGTGTGAGGAAATCCAGTGTTGCTTGAAAGGAAAGCAACCTTAGCAGAACCTCAGTGTGGTACCTTCCAAAGCTGTCCAAATCCTTGGTGTGGAGCATTTCTTCCCCTAGAAAACTATGAGTGAGAACAGATGAAGAGTGCTCTGACTGCTTAACAGTTCTCCATCCAGCTTCTGTGCCTGAGGAAAAAAAGCTTGTAGTCTCATGTCAGATAAGACAGCGAGCCTGAGGAGGACATACAGGCAAACAGAGCTGCTATCTAAAAAACATAACTAAGCTCACATGCTTGAAAGTTCTTGATTCAGGCTTCTCCAAATTGAGACACTGGATTAAAGCGTAACTTAAACATTGTGCTTTGAAAAGGACAAGAAAATAGGCAAACGAAAAACAAAACCCGAAGCTCAGCCTACCTGGAGGCCTATTTGTCTTCTGATATCTTTGTCTTCAGGTTCACTGATGAGAGGCTTACCCATCTCCCTCTGACAGTGAGACCGAGAAACAGCATAAAATTGATGGCTCAGATTCTCATGTGACCACAAACACCCAGGCATTTAGAAAGCAACAAATATCACACGATTCAGGATTCATCACAAGATCAAGGAACCACCACTGAATTTGCCACTAACACATAGCAAAACAGACTGACAGTGTCGCCTTACACCGGCATATACTAACAAATTACTGTAAGATCAAGCTTCAAGGACATTTTGAAGTCAAGCTTATTATTTTCCACTTGTTTGTCTTACGCTGGCATTTGCCTACACCTCAGTCAGGATAAGAGAGGTCACCTTGCTGGGAGTTTATTATAAAGACCCATTTTTAATCCTCAGAGGCAGTGTGTGATGGGGTCCAGTAAAGGGATTGACAGGACTAAAGCAATGAGCTGAGACGATCTGTAAGGACTGGATCTAAATTAGTGTTCTGGAGTAGATAAAGACAAAATAATAATCTGCATGATGCACTACCGCAAAAACATGAAAGAAAGATAAATAGACACAGGCAGCTAATGCAACCTGGCAAGCTCCATTGCTTCACTGGTGCTATGCCAGAAGGACTGGTGCCATCTGGCCCACAGCTGTGCCAGAGGCTTCGATTAGCTGTGGAGCAGTGATTGATAAATGAGAGTGCACAGATGCAGGGCAGGTGGAAGGGGCAAGAGAAGGGGAGACAGTGCAAGACTGAACCAGTCAAGTGGCAGCACATTAAGAATTATCTTGGAATGAAATCCGCAAGGCTTAACTGTATTGCAGATTACTGAGCCCACTTCCACTGAGTTCTCTCCTTTACCAAGAATGGTAAAACCTTCTGCTGTCCACAAGGGCTTCATGTCACAAGTGAGTGTGGTCTCTTATGAGAGGCCCAATACTCTGTTCTAGATCAAAGCAATCTGGGACTATCACAGGGAAAATTTCTCATACTCTCTCTGCTCCTGCAGATTAACCTGGAAAAGGGGAAGGGACCTGTAGAAAGAGAAGCTAATTAGTATGCTTTGCTAAACCTCTGAGAACCTGGATCTATTTTGACTCAGCAGGATCAAATGACTGCAACTGGGCAGGTCGGGTCTTCAGCCCAAACCTCCCCCTTTCCCTCCAAAACCTGCTCCCACACACAGAGTTTTGCACAGGATCTTTCTTTGCTGCTCTCAGTGTCATCTGAAATCATTACCCCAAGTTACATATTGACCCACAGTGTTATGCCCATTGAGCAGGAAAATTGGCAAACAGGCAGACATTGTACGGGCCTGCCTGATGTACCTCCTCTGCGTGGTCAGCAGCGCTCTCAAACTCTCATGGAGAACTTTGGAAAGCCTTCTGCCTCCTAGCAACAAAGGAGGGGGCTGGATCATAGCAAAAGCATAGCATCATCCAGATCATGAGGGACTGTACTGATAGAGAAGATTTCCTCTGTCTTTCGACAAGGATGAGGATGTCCCAGCTACCCCAACCTGCATAAGAAAGTTTGCTCAGAGGGTATTAGGACAAGCAGGGCTCTGTTTGAGGACCGAGTTTCATAAGAGAACTCCTCTGAGTTTTGCATCACCTCCCATTGCAATGGAGGATGTCAGGGTTGGCTGGCAGCTCCCTAGCAAAGGTGATGCCTGCACTGGCCATACCCTTGATGGCAGGCACCAGCCTGCAGAATCCAAACATGGCAGACAGACCTGATGGGATATGGAAGCCCATTGACAACCCCCAAAAAAGTGAGTGGATGAGACAGGACCAGGGTCCACCCAGGGGGTCCAGTCATGAGCTGAAGGACAGGGCTGGAGACAAGCTGCTGACAGCACAGACCTTAGGGCTATCCAAGAGATGGGGGCTGGAGTCAGCTACGCTAAATCATAAGTTAGGAGGGGACTGGAACCTAGGCTGAGCTGAGTGAGGCCGAAGGTGAGACAGATCAGGGCCATTAAGGATTGTTAGGGCCATCAGGGCTCTGAGAGATGAAAATACAATGGGAAGAGGGGTCTTTTCACCCTTCTTAACTTACATCCTCAAGTGCACATGATGTTAGGTTTTCCTATGGAAGTATCAGGTCCTTAACTGGTGGCTGCAGACATGTTTGCATTCGGCATGTCTGCAGAGTGCTCCTTCATGCAATGTCTGCCCTCATACTACAGAAATCTTGCTCACACAGCTAATGTGTGTTCCTCAGAGTCAGTTCCTTACAGCACATAATATGTTCTTTAAAAATAATGTTAATGGAGGTGCAGAGTCCAAAGTCAGGACTTTGCTATGGTGAAGGCCACATGTGCAGCTTTACTTCATTGTCCTTCTGTGTCTGCACTGGGAAATAATCTCTAATTGCCTGCTCCACAACATCTTACCTCACTCTGAGAACAAGACTGGATAGGAGCACAAGTCTGCTGCTGTTTAGTCTCTATCCTATTCTGTACCCACAGACATACGGCTGCAGGCTTTGTGTGCTGCACAGCCCTGCCCAGAAAATAAATATTTCACAGCTTTTTCCAAAGTCCCTGTCATTAATGGATCAGGGCATTTGCTATGGAGGTTCATCCAGCTTCACAAAACCTATTTACAGGTGGAAAATTGAGGCAAGAGAGGAAAATGGATGTACAGATCATTTTTGGAAATGAAATAGGAAGCATGAAACTCAGAGCCACAACCTTCCCAGTGCTCAGTATTATACAGTGCTCAGCATCTTTAAGGACAGAAACCACTAAGTTCAGCTGAATCAAAAGACCCACAGCATGTCTGCTAGTCAAATCCCAGTGCTTCCACTTGTAGCCAGACTAAAGGAGTAGCAGGTTACTGCTTGGTTTCAGCCACTTCTTCTACCATCATAACAAGAGTTTTTAGAATAGTGACTGCAGCAGATTGCAGTCACTAAAACACCATCTTAGACAAAAGATGTTTGAGATTCAGACCAGTTCCTTCAAGGGAAATAATGCACTTATATTTACTTTAAGGTATGCTCTAAAATACACTGCACAATACACTTACACATATTTTATGCATCCTTGGTACCAATTTACACATAATCAGAAACCTGAAATTAGCCACCACTTTTCAGGAGGGTGTATTAGCTGTCTTCAAGAGTGGTGTCTTCGCAAGGCAGTATGTGTTTTTCTGTATGATTTCTGCAGGGTTGACATCCTAGAGTTGGGAAGAAGATTAAGAGATCAGCATGCATCTTTGTTTCAGCCCCATCTTCTTCTCCATGTTGGGCCCCTGGCTATCCTCTCCTGTGACAACCTGAAGTCCTCATCATTCCAGCCTGCCTTTCTCCAGCCAGACCCACCAGCCTTGCAGTTGGCTACACACAGTCTATCTAGCATCTGAGGTCTTACAGCTGAGTACTAGCTGTTCAACTCACCAGGCACAACATAATCCACACCAAATGCCCTTAGCTGCTCAGCCAGGCACCAGCATGCTGCCCCATGCCCAAGCCCTACTTCCATCCAGCTGGTGATGAGTCTTTGATTATGGACTCCCTTTGACCTTTCTACTTCTGTTTAGCCCTACCTCCTCCAGGAAACAAGCCAACCTTTCTGTTACCACTGGGCCCTGCAACCTATTTGCCTTTGAAGATCCTGCAACACCAGAGTCTAAATCACTGCTTCCATGAATAATCTATCTCTGTACACTATGTAGACTCAGTTCTCACCTCTTCTCAGTCTTTTCTCTCAGTCTCAGGGGAAACCTCATCTCTCTCCCAGCCATCCCATCTCCAGCTCCCTGCCTGGACATCTCCCTCCCCTATTCTTTCTCTGAGTCAGATGAGCCTTTCTACCTTCCCTCTGCGAACTCTGCTTCCTAAACCCCATACCCTTTTCTCCCCTGCTCATGCCCTCCCACCTAATTTCCCCTGCTTTTTTCTAAACCTCAGTCTGCCCTCTTTACAATTCTCACTGGCTTCTCATCCAGTTTCCCCTCCTAAGCTGTCTAGCCTCTTCTTTATGTGCAATTCATGAGAAGCTTCATAATGTGAGTGGGTTTTCACACGAGGGAGGGGAAAACACATCCCATACCCCAGATGTATGTTCATTTATGATGATACATACCACAGAGGCAGTGACATGATGTGCTGATGGTGTCTTTGAAATCATTCCCATACATTACTGAAACTGGACATACATACAAGATACGGCAGCAAAACTCACCCAAAACTGTTTACTACAAACTGAGTGCTGTCCTCTTTACTCAGATATCCTTTTATCTCAGGAAAGAAATACAGCATCTGTATGTGCATAGGACAGGCTACAGGCAGGCTTTTGTGGCTTTTGCTTTTCATAAGAACAGGTAGATTTGCATTAAAGTCAGACACAAGGTAAACTGAGCAGACAGATTAGGTAGAACCACATCAGGTGATGTAGAAATGCCTCTCTTTAACCCCAGTTCATTAGCACTGACCCATTTAAATGGACATTTAACTAAAAAATATTAAAATATCAGCATTTTTCCCTTGTCTTGGTGGTAAGAAGATAGAGCGTGCAACCAGCTCTCACCCTCCCTAATATGAGGGTGACTGGAGGTGAATGACTGAATAGCTGAAGAAGTTTCTTCACCGATAGTTATCAGTCAGGCCAGCATCACTCAGCACAGCTAATTCCACCCACCACAGGTTTGTTTTGAAAGCAAGATGATGCCATTCCTTGTTGTGGATGCACTGTTTAGGCATGTTACCATATTGCCTAAGCTCAGCAGGAAAGAGAATAACATTGCTAAGGGCAGGTGATATCATTTCTGACCAAGAGCAAGGACATGTCTATCCCAGGACCTGTGGGGAGCAGGAACACTGACAATAAATAAGCAGTAGAGAAAAGAGGAATCACATGGTGGTCCTGATTTAGCAGTTTCCCAAGCACATGCCCAATCTTAAGCTTGTAAGTAGCCCTTGATTAAGAGTTAGTTCATGAGTAGCCCCCTTTGGTTTGGGTCAAGCATATGAACACCACACTGAATCATCATCATAATTATCATATAATGGTTTGGGTTGTAAGAGACCTTAAAGATCACCTAGTTCCAACCCCCTTGCCATGGTCAGAAACACCTCACACTAGACCAGGTTGCTCAAGGCTCTGTCCAACCTGGCCTTGAACACTGCCAGGAATGGAGCATTCGCAACTTCCTTGGACAGCCTGTTCCAGTGCCTCACCACCACATAGTAAGGAGTTTCTTCCTTATAGCTAACCTAAATCGCCCCTGCTTGAGTTTGAGCACGTTACCACTTGACCTATCACTACAGTCCCTGATGAAGAGAAATGGTAATAATAATGGATAAATAAAAGATGCAAATTCTTTCTAAGGCTCGCCAACCTCTCAAAACAGGATCTAGCTGTCTGCCACTGAGACGGGGATAGAAAGAAACAGATCAGCTGGCAAACAGTGGTATCCACAATTTATCTTCATACAGAACCTACATTGCCCCAATCTGTAACAGAATATAAATACTCAATGTGTCAAAGGGACCAAATTCTTTAAGGCAAGCAATGCTTTTCCCCAGCTGAAACATATCTAATGCACCAAGACTCAATCACCCACTTCTTCAAAGAATGCTATGCAACCAAATGGCAACCTCTCACCTAGATTTGGGGGTTTTATGCCACACAAGGGAGGAGGGGAAGGCAGAGAGTTAGTCCCATGAGTAACACAGGGTGGTATTCATTTGGCAACCCAAAGATTTTCCGAAACAAGAGTAGATGCAAAGTAATTTTTAAAATGGGAGAGGGAAGAGAGAGAAGGAGGAAATTCTTTTCTTTAGAAAGCATACGTATTTGGGAACAAATAGGAAGCAGACACCTGAAGCAGACTTTTACACCTGAGTTAGCTGCTATAGAAAATGGGGAGAAGTGAGCACTTCTGCGACACAGTTTGTCTCATCCTCATGTAGACTTCTAAAAGAGATCTGATAGATGAGTCACACCATGGGAGCTCCTGCTTCTCCTCACTGATGATACAGAGAGCCGATTGTGACTGGCACAAACGGAGCTATCTGTGCTTTCACCTGGATGAGATACAGCCCATTTGCAGTGTCCCCAAATGCCTGGTAAAGACCTTTTGTAGGAGACTGAGCCACATTTGCTTAATGGAAAAGACTGGGGGAATTTTCTTCAGGGTCACCTTTTGCTGTACCCAGGCTTCTCTTGAAGAAATCTGGTGATGCAGTTGCAGATCTGTGTCTCCTTGCTTTAAGAGGCTGGGCAGAGTCACATGCTCAGCTGGGAAACCACAGCCTCAATGGTGACACTGACATAAATCCCCTCCTTCAGACAGAAATGGAAAAACACGCCTTTGTTCTTCAGAATTTGCTAACTGAGACTTCAGGCAGTCATTGAAGGGAATTCCTCTATGTTGCTGAATAACCTTTAAGGTGGAAAGCAAAGGCTGACTGAACTTTTTGCATGTCACCGAGAGAAAGCAGCATAGTTCACAAGCACAGTGAAACCCCAGCACTTCAGGGAACACCTTTTGCTGCATCCTCTCTTGGAGCTGGAAAAAACCCACATGGTCACATCCAAAAGCAGCAAGTTGCAGAACTTAACCTTTTCGGCCACAAGCTAGTAACCTAAGTATGGCTTCAGCTCTCTATGGCTGAGGTGTCTTCATCTGTGCTTAAGAGAATCCTCACCATTTTCCAACTGAAAATACACTTAGCATGGAGGCACGTGTTTATGGACAATTGGCTATTGCTTTGACATACTGCTCAGAGATAATGCCATCTCTAAATGAGATCAGCACAGGGCTTACTTAGAGGCATGCAGGTACATAGCAAATGCCCATGGCTATTCATGGGCACACAGCAGCAAGATTTCCTGCCTTTGGGAAGCATGCAAACTGCTTATGAGCCTTGATCTATGGCAAGGATGGGTTCAAAAAGAAAGATAATCTTCCTAGTTTATCTGGGGCTTGTGCTATGTGTTGCTGTACTTTTTGCCATAACAGAAAGTGGCTCTTGGTCTTCTGATTGTGCTGTCCTTGATGAGGCCTTTGCCAGAAAAATCCTGGGAAGTGTGAGCCCCACAAACCTCAAACCTTAGTTTAAATAGCAAGGAGTTTACCACAATTAGTTGTCCACCTTTCTGTGTCCTTTAGGATGTTGCTGTTCTTTCTCTTTAACAGGAATAACTATTGCAGATTCTTTTTTTATTTAATTAAAGAATCCCCATCAAGCACATAGGACACAGCACACAGTATTTCCTCTTGGTAGACTCAAACTGTATCACCTGTCATATTCATCTTATAGGCCTATGTAACGCAATGTAACCTTGAGGCCAGTATCTCTGCTACCGACATCAGTCTGGATCACAGATCTAAATTATCTGGTGTTTGGCAGCAAGTATTCAAAGGGTATCCTTGGAAAATAAATTGTAAGTTTGCAGAACTTAACTGACACAGTTTGTAGGCAGAGAAAGGTGGGGAAAGGGCGTCTAAAGAAAGCTCAAAGTTTTTGCTTATTCTTTGATCATTTTCAGTATTTCTGTGGGGGGATTTATTCAGTACTTAGAGCATGACTTCCTGTTTACCTTTTAAATGTGTAAATAAGCATTTTTCCCTAGTCTGATGACAAAGCAAAAAAAAAAAATAGAGGAAAGGCTTCAGATCACATTGTGTTTTCAATTTTCCTGCAACGCTGTAAGCCGGAGTAGTTGCTGGATGCTGAGCATCAATATTCCATTTGTCCCAGATAAAACATTTTTTCTTCTGGCACACTGGTAAAACAAGCCAAGGGAGTGAAGAACTGGCTCCCTGGGATGCTTGAAGAGCAGGAATGCTCCCTTATCTAATAGCTCAGCAGTCAGATCATTTCACCTGAGATGAGAGAGATCAATATTTTCCCTTTCTCTATGCAAAGGAGTCTGACCCTCCACCTTGTGTCCTTTACAAGACTGTCCTGAATGTGTGAGATGACACTTGGGAGCAAAAGGCGCAAGAACGGCAGAGCTCAGTTTCTCATTCTGTCAAGTTTCACTTTGCACGACAACTTAAAACCTCCATCTAATCAGAGTTGAGTGCTCCCATCCCACCTCCCACATGCATATCTCCATCACAAGGCTAGAATTTCATCCCTGCCCCTCTCGATGGGGAAGTATGCTGTGCAAACAGCGATCCCCAGTTCAACTCTGCTCTCCGCTCATCTCAGCCTCAACAGCAGAAGCTGCAAAGAAAGTTATGAGGGTTTTTACTCAAACTGCAGGAGCTCATCTCAGACCTGAGCTGTACTGTTGGGCCTGACTTTGAGGGTGTAAACGCATGGTTTAGTAAAGAGGTTTTGCCTAATATCACGCTGTGTTGTAGTACACCTCTTTCAAATCTGAGGCTCCCCACACAGCATTGCAATACGCTGCACACATACCCCCAGCTGCTGCAAAGTTGGCTCCTACAGATGTAAATGGGAGCTACGAAGCTTCGACATTTCTTAAGAGCTACAACTGAAAGGAAAGGCAATTTTCCTGCCATGATTCCAACACTAGCCCGTCTACAGGTGAATCCCTTCAGAAGAATGAAAAAAACCAAACCTAGCCAATTTTAAGAAGTTGACAAGAATGGTCAACTAACTTGAAAAAGGGAAAACTGACTGCACAGCACCTTTGTGCTTCCAGGTCCTGGTACAGAAGGACATAGCTGTTCCGGGCACTTCCATTATTCTTCCAGCTTTGCCAGTAAGATCAAGGCATATTTTCCTCTCTTAACAAGTTGTCCAGCCAACATACTAGACTGAAATAGTGCAAGTAAGTCATAGGTGTGCATCTAAGTTTAGGATGTTTGGCAGAACAAACAGAGAATCTGAACTTTTGAGGCTCCCCCTGCACATCCAGTGAAACCCAGCCCCATAGCCTGCGCTGTTGGATGATGTATCAGTTGTTCTTGGCTTTCCATCAAATTCCACTTAATGTTTGTATTTTTTATGGTAAGTTTGTAAATCTCAATGTAGCTGGTAACAATGTGTACTTAAAAAAGCAGCAGAAAGTTATCTGGGCTTGTTGGGAAAGCTTTCTAAGAATTACTAGTATTTGTGGAGTCAGAAGAGGCAGAAACTCTGTTTCAAAGCCAAATTAGTCTGCTGGCTGCTAACAAGCTATCAAATTATCCAGAGTAGGCTTCTTGCAGAACTGTACCATAATTGCTGTCTCACATGCACTGTGATTTACAACAGATCCTAAGAAACAAGATAAAAGCCACCGGTGAGTCAAAGCCAAGTGTCTTGCTGCACCATCTGCTTTGTGAGCTGAAATTTTTACCTGGCTTGAGAAAACCCACAAACTGAGAACATGATGGAAAAATTGCCAGCAGTGCAATCAGAAGAAAATCTGAAGATAAAGAACCCAAACCCTGCAAACTCTCAATGAAAATGCAGTGGGAGCTGCTATGATCTCTTTGCTCCTTCTGTGGGGCTTCATTAGAGCCTGACAGCTTTATCTGAGCATCTGAGCTGTGGCTGGGATAACATGGCCCTCTGTGCTGCTGACTAAGGCTTAGTTTCAGTAAAAAGGAATGACATGACCCTTTCTGTGCCAAAGCTACAGCGGACACATGGGCAGAAGCTGGTGGAGGAGCCAGCAGGACAACACTGGACCATTTAAAGGGGTCTGCTGATACACACCCTGAGGACATCACATAGATGAGGATTTTTGCTCACTGAAGAATTTCAAGTGACCGCGCCCAAGAATGTCTTAATGCTGTTGTAATTAGGGGTGGGACAACCAGTTCAGATAAAATAAAGAACAACCTGAAACTACACCCAAAACTTAAATGATCTTCTCTCATCCTGTTCAGTGCTGTTTCACCTTTAATCCTTGTTTTAGTTGGGGCTTTTTTTTTCCCCTCCATGTACCTCTCCAGTTTCGAACAAAGAGGAAGCAGGAATATTGACTCTAGAATAGCAGGCTCATCTCATTTCAGTGACTAAAACCAGCATATATTGCAAGGCTCATAAAGAGCCAAGACCCTAAATCTCCAGCATATTTTACACAAGTGATCAGTGCTTTATAAAAGCCCTCTTAGCCTACCTCCAGGTTTCAACCAAAGAAACTTAATTACCATTCACTGGCTGTATTTGTGAGCACCTTCCATCTGCAGTTTAAATGAGCCCCTGTTTCCTATGACTGGCTACAGCAACCTGTAAAACACCTCTCCTCCCAGGCCCCCTCCATATCGCACCTTCTCACAGTGCTGCAGATACTGCTCAAGACAGGACAGGGGGCAGGAAGACCTGCATTTTTGCGTGGTTTTGAAAGTCCTTCAGAGTCCGGAAAGGCTGCTGTCTCTTGTTTCTGTGCTCAAGGTTGAATTGCTTATTAGACATAGAATAAGGAAAGGATATTCCCCTGCCACCACTTAGACTGGGGAGAGAACAAGGCTCTTGCCCTTCCTTTCTCTATTGCACAGAGCATCACCCACCTCTGAGGATTCCCCAGGGACTGAAGACTTGATCACTGTTTCCCCACATTTCTGGAAACTAAGAGCATTTTGGCTCCTGAGCTGAGGTGCTTTCATCTGGCGGAGCACGGGTTTGTGGAGAAGAGATGCTAGGAGGAAATGGTTGTTTAGTGACCATTTAGTAGTCCCATGGCCGATAACTTCTTACATGCTTGCATACAAATCACGTCTTATCTTTCAAGGCGAGTCCTTCTTGCCTAGCCAAAAAAGGAAAAGAAATTATGGCAGAAAAATTAACAATATATGGAGGTATGACTTAGAGTGTCATTTGTATGACTTAAAGAGCAGTCCTGAAAGGTGCTTTTTTGTTTATTAAACCATTTGTTTGTTTTACCTTAACATTACCAGGAACGTAAGAACTTCCTTCTTATATCTTGTTAGTGGTCAGCCTGGGAAAAAACCTCAAGGGACTTGGCTTGATGCCGTTCCCAAAGGCTCCAACATCAGCAATAAAGGAGCTGCATCCTTACTACATAGGCTGAGGTTAGGTTGTCTTTTTGCCTCTGCTGTCTCTGGTACTTGAGTTGCATTTGGCTATGTTAACGTATAGCAAACTCTAGTCTGACTAAAAATGACTTTCCAGTTAGGTAGCATTACTATAATGGCAAGTGTCCTCAGCTTCCTGTTTCTTTCACAGTCTGTATTCTTTAAATACACACATAAATTCACAACAGTAAAACCCATGCAGGAAGCGAGCTATTCACTAAGCTGTTAAAAATCCCACATTCAATTTTACAAGTTTCAGACACTAAGGATGTGGGATACCTGCTTCCTAGAGAGTCAAATCAGGAAGCAATAGCATGAGCATTGCCCCCAGCCCTGAACACCCTACCCGGGTTAGCTCTAGTGAGCTTCACCTGATAACACCAATTTTGAATGCAAAGAGCAGCTCATAGCAATAGTGTACCTTCATTCCTAGTGCTTCCCCACACTGTCCTGAAAACCTACGTCCTTCAAGGTCTGAAAGGACCTGGCTTTCAGCAGAGGTAGCCAGGAAGGACAGGCAGTTGGCCAGGAAGTGGCTCACACATTGTGAACTGACCCAGGCATAAGCCTCTGCAGCCTCCATGTGCCCCAGCAGTTTGCTGTAGGGGTGTGGGGGTCTGTAGGAGCAGTGAGGGGGGCTGCCTGGCTCCCCGGGCACTGAATCAGCTCCTCCCACAAATACTGTGCTGCATGCGGTCACCAGGACTTTGCAATTTCCATCTCTTATTGCACATTCTTTTCCCCTTCAATTCCTCTCCCCCAGTCCTCCCACACACACTATGACCTTGGTGCAAAATGAACATGCTTAATCAAAAGGGAAAGAAAAACAAGTGCAGCCTTGTGCCACCACCTGTAAGCTGTCCTGAATATATTACCTGTATGGTGCCAGACAGTGACGTTCCCAGCCACTGTGAGTGAAGTACAAACACTACCTCACACCAATGGCATGTGCGTAGGAACAAAAAAACAACAGAATTCCTGTACGCATTACCTCAGTCTTGCAGAGTTTCTTTTTTTAATGTTATTTTGCCTCAACATGGGCATTAGAGGCACACTCTCAATTTATTTAATTATTTATTCAGCTATGCATGCAGCTTGTTGGCCGCTTAAGCTGCTTTCTGAAGCTCTGCACGCACTTTAGAACAACTGAATGATACTGCAAAATCACAGACAAAGCTTCTTGTTGGTTTAAACCCTAGGAAATATTAGAAGAATGCAAACACCAGATCATCTCCTTGCCTTCCAGTTTCTGAGCTCTTGAGGTGTGTGCTATCAAATTATTAAGCTTCCCCACCACAGTCACAAGGGCTGGAAACTCATTTAGGTTGTTTTAATTCTGCAGTTCCCCCCTTCTCACCTCAGCAGCTGGGTAACAGAGCTACAGATGGCTCTTGCTCTGCAAAGGAACTGCACAAGGGTTTAAAACACAGGTAGTTTCTTAAAGGACCACCCCAAGTAGTAGTAACGCCACATTTAACAGAGATACCAGATCTTGAAACATTTTCTCTGCTTATCTAATCAAACATGTGCCTCACTCATGAAGGCAGCTACTGATTTTCCAGAAATAGGGGCATTTAGCAGTAAGATGGCACTAAGAAGCAGCTGCTTTCCAGTGCTCCTGTCCTCATTTGGCTGCAGAACAGGGATCCCTCTGTAGAAAGCTTTAGCTTTCTGTTGTTCAAAAAGCTCAAGCAGAAGTAAGTTTCCTGGACTGCATTTAAGCTTTTGATACTGCAACAGCTGATGACAACCCCTGGGGGTGAAACAGGCCACCACCAACAATTGCAGACAGACTTTGAGCCTCACTGAAGTTTGGGCAGTCCTTCATGCAGACAGGCATGGCAAAGTGGTCCATGCAATGCATCTGCCTCATCCTCAGCATCCACAAGGCTTGCCTGGGACATGGCCAGCATCTTGCTGGCACCTAGCAGGTGGCTCCCATCTATGAAGAGGTCATGATTTACAGCCTGGACCACATCAGCCAAGGGTGAAGTATTTGATATCACATTTCCATTCCTGGGGCACACAGGCACCATCCTTGCTACTGTTTAATCTTGCCTCTTGAGGATGTCTGGTAGTTTCAGGTCCAGAGCAGTAATAAATTTAAAGGAAAAAAGGCACACATTAATTATAAAACCACCCATTTTTTACTCCACAGTTCTGGCTTTTTGTTTTTCAACATCAGCCCTTCAGGGATCATATTTTACCATGTCTCTGCTACTTCCTAAGCCGAGGTTTCGTCAATGAAACATTAGATCATAATGAAACAGCAGCAGTTATGTGCTCAGAAATGCATGAAGCCTTTTTTACTGTGGGTTTGCTCTTATCCAATTTCAAAGATGCACTAGAAGACTTGTGAAACTAACCCACTCAAAGTGTGAATCAAAAGCTTGGTCTGAGCTCATAAGCTGTGCTTGAGAAGGAAATCTGCCTTTCCTCTATGCTGAGTCAAGCTATTAACCCACCCAAAACATATGTACAGGGAATTTACAAAGCACCCCACTTACGCCTTACCACATCTCGCCTTGCCCCCGCAAGTCTAACACGGGTACTGGCTTCCACTCCCTTTCATCTCCACCTCCCATCTGTTTTTCTCTAAGCTCCTCTTGCTCTCTTGCAGAGGGGGAAGTTCAGCTGCAAGACTGGGGTGGCCCAGTGGCCTCATTTTAAAGTTTAAGCTCTGGACTTTGGCACTGAGCCCTTTTCCCCCAGCCTCAGAGGCCTCCTGATCTCTTGACCCCCTAAATTCAAGTCAATCAAGTCAAGTCAACCAATTAATTGCAATCAACACACTTCTTCCCAGTGCCTGGAGAGAGCAACACCACCACTTGATTGCTTTCTCAGCCTGGGACCCTCTATCCTACCTGTAACAGGGTCAACCCCTTCATCTGGGGCTGACTCCCACTTTACAGCTCTTGCCCAAAGCCAGAGTTCTGGAGCAGTGATGGACTCTGTCCCCTGTGAAGCATCTGCCTGGTTTCTACTGGTTAGGAAACCTCCACATATTTTACAAGTAGGTAGAAAGAAATCACTTTTTTTCCTAAATTATGACAATTGGAAAAAAAAAAAACCGAACACAAAAACCAACCAAGCAAACGAAGAAAAACCCCACTACTCAGTGCTTCCCCAAAAGGTCAACATCCAGAGGATGCTTTTCTGTGTCTGATTTAAACCCCAAAAGCATAAAAAAAAAAAATAAATTTCTTTAGAATGTTTTTCATAGAAGGAAGAAACCAACTTTTTTCTTCATTTATTTGCTTTGCATCAGATGACTTTGACATAGGGTCACATCACAACAATAAAGTCAGGTATCAGAGTGAAATCATTTGCTGTAGGTAAGGTGAGGCCAAGCCTCCTATTTTGTCTCCTATCAAGGGGCACAGCACTCTGAACATGTTCAGTTCAGCACTAGGAGGAGATCACCACAGCTGTTGTTCCAGCTACTTATGAGGGCTTGAGCAACAAGCAACCAGAGCTGAGCAAAATGTGTTTTGGACATGATAAGTAACTAAAGTGGAGACAGGAGAGACAAGTATTATTCGCATATATTTAAATACTTACATACCTGAGTCTATTTAACAAAATAGTTTGAAAAAGACAGTTGAGGGGAAAATGTCAGGAAAGGTATTGATACTTTAAAAATTAGGCAATGTGTCAATTTTAAAATAGAGCTTTTGTTTCAAACTACATACTTCTAAAATAGAAAAGATGCAGGGGGAAAAACCTTGCCCTGAAGATGAAACAGTGTCTTTGGTCTGAGTTTGACTTTGCTGCCTCAGTACTACAGAAAGTAGTGTGTGTGAAGGGGTCATATTGGAGGAAAATAAAACCAGCCCCCAAATATTTCACACCAGGGTTCCTGGGTTTTTTTCTTTATTGCAGTTCAATTACCAGATCAAAGATGCATTAAATGTTATTTATACATTTGTAATTAATGGGTATGAGCATTATAAGTGACCTCTTGCATTATAAGCAGCATATGCTTTCATATTTAAAGTGTATCCGAGGACCTGAGTAAACAGGCAAAATGAGCAAATTGTTTGCTGTAGCAACAGCTCTTTCATTTTTGCTGGGAAAACTCCTCATGGCCTCCAGACACTATACAAACTAGAGAAAACACTTCGGAGAATTGGAAGACGCTGATTCAGTTCCCCCTCCAGCCTCCCCAGACAATGAGAGGATGAAAATATCCCATAGTTACATGAGGAAAAACACCAAGTTAAACATCTTTAATGCCCATTCAATTAGGCTCGAAGGAAGGTAGCTTAGTATTTGAGAGTAATGAGTGTTATTTATAAAGAATTGCCAGTTATACAAATACTCCCAAGCTGTTACGCAGACCATCCTCTATTAATCACTCAGTACACATTCAGCTAACTGTTGCAACTATTCCACACTATGGTTGTAGCCATAAGCACATAGGTTCAGATTCCAGCCAGTTAATCCCACAAGTGCAAGCTAGCCTCAGTGTTTCCTTACTGGTTTTCCTGCTGCTCCCATCGCCTCATTGCTCGACACACCCTCAGACAGATTTGGTGACGACTGTCTGTTCCTGCTGCTGTATTTTGCCTGTGCTTGCCCTTACAGAGAGGATCCAGCCTCAACCGAAACACACGAAAGCCTCCGACAACGATTATAACTTGTTTATAGTCCTTCATTACTTAATGTAAAACATAAAGCAGTTCATCTGCTGCTAAGAGGTTCCAGCTCCCCTTCCTTGCCCTGCACCGTGCCACACGTGAGCTTGGCTTTCCTCAGGCAAGATGCTCAAGATTAATGCGAGAGCTGGTGGATTTGCCCAAAAAAGGAGGAGAGAGTTTGAAAATCTTCCCTCCTCATCCCATCATGTGTTCTTTTATGGAAAGAGCAGGCCTGAGAATGCAAAGGGGCTGGCGTGCAACAGCTACCCAATTGTGAGACTGGTGGGAAAATGCAGCCAAACTCCTCACCCAGCTGTGACCCATTTACCTTCAGGCAGAGAAGGAGATCTCACTATATACCATGGTACATCCCAAGACTTCTCCCATCTCCAAAAAGTGATCACAGCCTTAGTCAACTCGTCTGGGTGTTCAGAAGTCTCTGTTGTGAAAGCTGTATTCTCACCTGCTCCTTGTGCTGCTCTGAGTTTGCACATCACAGGGCTTCTTTCTACCAGAAAAATCAGTAATTGTGAGGAAATCTGCCACTCCAGATTGGGCTGATAAAGCATTCAGAAGTTTGGAGGTGCCTGCCGAAGCTTTAAGAAAATAAACTTTTTTCCAATAAATCTATTAAGCCTTAGGCAGCAAGCTCACTGTGCTGGCAAGCAAGCAGATTTTTTGTAAGGACTTTCATGTAAATACAATTCACCTTCATTTCTGTAAACCCCTATTCCTTCAGCCTTTTGTTACCTTGACAAAGGATTTCTCCTGCTAACCGAGCACCTACTTTTGGATGAGCAAATATGCTGCAAGAGTTGTGGAGGGGGGGATGGACTGAAATGGCAGCAAAGGTCTGCTTGGAGGAAAAAAGGAGGGAGCACAAAGGGAAAACAAGGTAACACATGCACATTTGGGAGTGGAATCATGGAAAAAAGGAAGAATTAACCCTTGAGGCTCATTTTAGTAACTGACTCTAGTTTTCCATGGGAGAGAAGCAATGATTCAGGCAGCAGGATGAGCAAGGCGGGTAGGTGGAGAGGAAGGCTGGTGCACAGCCTGGCCATCCCCAGGGATCGGGCAGCAGCTCCACCATCCTGCCTGCAAGCTGCTATCTGCAGCCCCAGCTCCTAAGGCTGCTTACCAAAACATCCCCTGATCCCTTGACAGCGCACCTGGATTCACTAAGCATCAACCTGAAAGTTACAAGGAGAAAAGAGCTCATTGCAGGATCCATCTGACCAGTTCACATTTTCAATTGGAAGGACACATTGTTTTTCTAGCTTTAGCATGCTTGTAATTAGTTTTTAGTTCCTATTTCTTTATAACCTTAAAAATAAAGGATCTCTTTCATGGAAGACTGTTGCAGCCAACTCATACCAAGGATATCTAGCATCCACCCAACTCCAACAGAGTTCATGAGCTGAGAAATGTTGTTACTCAGCTATATAACAATTCATCTGATACCAATAAAATGCTGCTGTGTAGTTTGGGATTTAGCAACCAGGAATTCCATATGCAAGTCTGTGTGTAAGGGGGGTCATTTGTCACTGTTTTACAAATGAAACCCATGAGCAGCAGAAGTTGATTTGTGAGACAGTTTTTGTCAGACAGTTTTTGTAAAACATTTTTGATGCAGATTCAAAGGAGAAACTGCTGGCCACTGAGAAGTTTGAGACATTGAAAGTTTCGGGATTTTCAATGGAAATACTAAAGTTTCATGAAAAAAAAAAAAAAATCCAACTGACTGTACCTGAAAGCTTATCCTCCTACCGCAACTATCCAGATTATAAGCAAACTTCAGATAGGAGTTTACCTTGGCAGAGCATCTGATAATCTGAATTCTGACAAAGCCCCTCTGTGCCAGACACTGAAATCTGTAGATTCTTGCTGATCTCTTCCACATGGGAATTGATGCTATCAGGTACCTGTAACCCAAAAATTGAAATGAAGACCTAAGCCTTGAGCATGTCTCTGTTCACCATGCAAAGGACTCCAGAGACTGTAGGCTAAAATTTCTCCTTCAACTTGCATCACAGCAGAACTGCCTACTAAAACCCTCTATAGCAGCCCTACCAAATCTCTTCTCAGAGTCTGTGTTGATGATATGGCTTCTCTAGATGTCACCAGGAGCCTAATTTAACTAGCAGCACCATAGCTCTTAATGCTGGCCAGGTGGTCTAAAGAAGAAAGGGTTCTCCTTTTACTCTGAGCCAGAAAAGTAGCTATATAATACAGCTCTATATTCACTTGTTGCCTAAATGGTCTTGATAGAACCATAATTTTCATATCAAAAGCCCCTTTTCAGGAAAGAACTGCACGATGGAGAGCCACACCATGTTTTTAAGTCACTTTCCCAGCTGGAAGACACTCACTTGGGGTTATGTTTATTAAACATTCAGCTGCCTTGTTACAGGTTTGAATTCAACTCTGAGATTTTTTGGAAACATTTCTCTATAGCTTCTTCTTTTGCATTTCTTCAGTATCCTATTGCTAAAGTGAAGCAGATTCCACCATTGGGCAGCTATTAATATGCTCAAATTCAAGAAGTTCCCTTGTATCTGAGCAGTGTTACAGCTCAGACCTGGAAAGGTTCATGGAGTAAGTGTTGTTCCACTTGCTAGATCTGATCTGGCAGCTGTTCTACCAGGCCAAGCGATGTGGCTCCACACTGACCACAGCGGGGAGCAGCTTGACACCCATGATCAGGTCCATCCTTTGCCTGGCCTAGGACCAGTGTCATAGCAGAGGGAGAGCACGGATCTGAGGGTAAAGATGAAGGTTTCTCCCCAACACTTTCCATAAGCCAGGTTGTTTTCAGAAACATACAGGCGTTCATTCTCTATGGGCATGCTAGCTTCATCACAGGTCACTGCAAAGTCCTCTCCCATGGGCTCTCCCAGAGGATCTTCTCCCATGTGGGGTCTGAAGATGATGCCAGAGATCACCTTCCGAGAAGTTCCAGATGTCCCCATCATAGGACAGCTGCACCAGAGTATTGGTTCTTTTCCACAGGGTTACCTGCCACACCTAAGTCAGGTCAAACACATTGGAGCAAATACAGACTTGCTTCTTTTAAACTTCATTTGGTTTCACAGCCCTGCTCCAAACTTGTAGTGTGAAAACACTTTTCTCC
>JANRGW010039953.1:65584-94704 GCA_024733675.1 Psilopsiagon aymara
AAAAAAAAAAAAAAAAAAAAAAAAAAAAAAAAAAAAAAAAAAAAAAAAAAAGATGGATTTTAATCTGGGCCTTTTATTCAGAGTGAGTTTTTAAACACAAAACAAGCAAACAGAAGTCTGTAGCTCCCACTCCTTCTCCTGCTGGACAGTAAGCCCTTTGAGACAAAGGCTGGTATTTTATCTGTGTTTCGGCAGCACATGGCATATCTGAAGCTCACCATTTTTAAAATACAAAGAAATCCCAGGCACCTGAGGCAAGCTGCTACCGTACATGCCCGCATGAATGCAGCAACCGGCAGCTCCATAGTAAAACCAGTCAGGTTGATTGGAAACTGGCCAGATGGCAGCTCCTGTGAGCTAAAAGGATTAATTATTTGGGGATCATGCCTGGAGAGCAGGCGTGATGAATGCAATATATAATTCCTTGTCACGACTGTGTCAGCGCTGGAAAATCGGGAACAGCCAGTACCCTGGGATTCAATCACAGCCATCTTTGCTCTCTCTGGGGAGAAAGCAGGGTTTTTTATAATGCCCATAAGATGAAAAAGGCCCGCCTTTTAGCCTAAAACTAGATGTATGAACAGTTATCAGCTAGCAGCCTCTGCTTTCCTACAATTCCATTGATGTCATGCATTCTTTCTTATTTTATTATATATTTCACAACTGTGGTGTTAATTAACATTTTATTGGGTCTCTGCAATTAAACATGTTGTGACTCAAATATCTACAGTGCTGCTTTGGATCATTTTTTTTCCCTTTTGAATTACCAACATAGGACCCTGTAGCTGCTTTTTCTGTCCTGGTATTTCACTAGGTAGCCCTACTGCTCCTGGCCAAAGAAAACTGCCAGCTAGCCTCCGAGAGCTCCTAAAATTGTCCAGTCTAATTAAAAGAAGTTTGTCTAAGTGGAAAAATCCACTTTGGATTTTGTTGCCAAATGTCCCCCCGGGGCTCATCTGGGGTTACATCGTCTGCTCTAGGTCAAGCCAGAGGGGGTTTGGTGTCCTTCTCCTGCCTCGGCCCTGCATACAGCCGAGGCTGCGGCTGGTGGGGATGTGATTGTCCTGACACACCATGTGAGGAAATTCCTCTGCGCAGAGCAAAAACACCTCCTTGGCCTTTGATCTACATAAAATCAGTCTAGAGACAAAAGTGAACCACCGACATGGCCCATTCCTCCCAATGGGCAGCGAGGTTCTGGCTGCACTCCCATTCAAGCGACACCGGCAACAGCCTGTTTTTTGACAGCTATGCATAAGCACAGTTATTTCTAGCACAGTTTCCCAGAGCTGTGCCAGCAAAGAGGCTTTTTTGTTTTCTTTAATGTATTTTCAGACCCTATCTAGCCAAAGCATGCTCTATCCTCCACCTAGACACAAGTGTACTGTTAGCAGCCCTGGCCAAAGCAGTGGGGAGGAGGAAGGATGATGTGAGCTCTTGTAAGGCACCTCTACCATAATCTCTGGGGCTTTAGCCCCCAGACTTGGGCTTAGCTGCACGTGGAGAGTGCACAGACAGGGCTTCATCCACCTTGGCCCTGTCACCCACGCCCCTCCTTGAGCAAACTGCCAGTTTGGTTTTCAGGTACTGGTGCAATGGGAGCCAAAGCTGTGGTGGTGGGAGATGTTTGCTGGGCAATACTAGGCACAAATGCTTGTCAAGCCTGCCCTCTCTCCATCAAACTACCCTAACTCACAGCAGTACCCTGGTAGGGCTTGAGGAGAATGAGCTAAAAGGAAAGAAATGGAGGTCTGTATTTGGCCAGGCTTGCCTTTACTGCCTGCTGATTCTGTCCACAACACCCCAGCTGCCATAGCCCTGGGCTCTGGGGTTGCTGCTTTGCTTTTGGCTTTGGTAAGGACATCCCCCTGCCTTTCCATAAACACCCTTTGCAGGTCTTTCTTCAGATACATCTCTTGGTGGCATAAAATATCCTGCTTCAGTAAAGCCACCTCCATTTGGCTTATCTCATTATTTTTTAGATCCTTCTCTTGGTGACCAAAGGACACGTCACTGAATGTCATTGAGTCATTGCAGGAGTTCTGCAGAACAACACAGATTTGGCCCCAGATTGAAGGAGTGTCTGATTGATCCCATTCTGGGGAGAACTGAGTACAGAAGAAAGGAGCTCAGATTTTCAAGGGCTTTTGCATTTCTGAGGGCAACTCCACAGAGCCCTCCCCTCAGCCCTTCTGTCCCTCTCTGTATTTATTTATGTGTGACTTCTTTAGCTCTAATATGCCACTGTGCTGTTGTAGATCTGAAACCAACACATAAATAAGGCAAATGAAATAGAGAGTCTTCTAATGCCTCTCTGCAGTGTTGCTTCTCAGAGCAGAACTGGATTTCGGGAGCTTGTCCATGCCCATTGCCGTTTTCTCACCTGAAACCATAATCCTCTCTTTGTGCTTATATTCACTCCCATAGCAACCAGTTGTGATGGCTCCGAGGATTATCGCTTCAGGAAGGAAATAAGCAGCGATGGAAGAAAAAAATATAGACTTGTTTTTTTGCTCTGGTCCTGCTTTTGTGATGGTGGAACGAACAAGCGCAGATAAAATAAAGAGTGTTCTTGCTTTCAGCTTATCTCCAGACAGTCCCCAAGCTGAGAGGGTAGCCAGCTGCAAAGTTGGGTTTGTTTTCTCCTTTTCTGTGAGTCATTGTATTCAGGACTTTGAGCTGAGCCAAAGCAATATGAGGAGCACTCTGACCAAGAGCGTGCTCACCTTGCTTGGCTGACCCATCCAGTTAAATCTGTTCATACAATCAAACTGGCTTTCCTCAGAAAGGACCACTAGTCTGCCACTAATGCACCACAAAATATTTGTGCAAATTCCTCAGTAATAAAAACATTCCGAGGAGGGAGAGGAGATGGATAATACATGCTCAGTGGTCCCACGGTGAAGCCTGGGAAAATAAACAGAAAAACCTCCTGAGCTTTTGGCTGGACCAAACTGACAGAAAAGTCCTTTAAGTAACTGTGTTAGCTTGGGAGAGAGATCCTCTAGAGATCATTTAGATAACACAAGATCCTTTAGAGATCACAAGCAACAAGGTAATACTACAGAGATCCAGAGTCAAGCAGAGAAGAAATCTCCTGCTCCTTGACTGCAGTTCCTCTGCTGCAGATGTGGCCTTGCAGGGCACAGCCTTGCTGCACATGGGTCTCTGCAGTCACTTGTGCCCCCCTTTGCAATGTCAGACACCAAAAGCCATCAGGAGATCAGCACAGATGGGTCTTTGTGCTGCCCTTGTTGTCCTGAAAGGCCTCTCCAGTTTTTATCATTGTTTTCCCAGAAACGACAGCATGTTCTGGAGAACTGTGTGTTATTTGAGGTGCTCAGTGATTTTTGTCTCAGTGAGTGCAGCAACAAATGAAATGGAAAATAAGTTCATTCCTTCTACAGAGTACTATTGCTGCTAAGCCAGACTAATCACTCCCTGACCACAGTGGGCAGCCTGCCTGAGAAAGAAGCTCTGGGGCAGGAATGGCAGAGCACGTACCCTCTCCTGCCCGCTGCCTGAGAGCAGGCAGCCCCCGGGGAGCAGCACTCTGCCCACTCCAGGGCACCGTGATGGGTCTGGGCCTTCTGAGCCTGATGCCAACTGCAAAGATGCCAGCTTCTGCATGAGCCTATGTTCTGGTTTGGGGTTATGGAGGAGGATGTCTCTGTTTTTCCTTGCATGGAGGCAGTTTGTTGCTAGGACTTTCCCCCAGTGTTGTCCCCATCGGTTGCAGCCAGCCCGACTTTGGGGCTGTGGCATGTGCAGGGATGGCAACCAGGCCAGCTCCTTTCTCCCCAGCAGCCAACTTTCCCTCTTCCTGTGGCAGGCACCTGCAGTCCCTGCTGCCTTCCCTGGGAGCCCTGAGGAGCAGGGGGACATGCTGCTGGCTGGCTCTGGGCAGCCCCATCCCACCATTTTCTGTGACAAGCATGAGCTGAGTCAGTGGGCAGGGGTCACAGGGACACTGTTCCATTGCAGCCACGTGCCAATAGCCTCAGTGCAAGCTTGTTGAAAGCAAGAGGCTATTTTGGTGCGGATGAGAGGAGGAGGGAATGATGGGTTGATGCCTGGTGGGTGATAAGTGAGTTGATGCCTTCAGCACTGCTCACCATTTCATTGTGTCTGTCAGTTTTGGCATGTGAGGGGTGGCAGTGCCAGTGTCCTCAGTAGGATACATGAGATGCCACCACCCTGAGTGAGGTTTGAGGGTTCTGGGCAGAGCTGCTAAGCTGGGTCCAGCCACTGCACCTATGCACCCATGGCTCCAGCCAGTCGGTGTCACACCTCCATGCCACCCAAAGGGCTGCCACACAAAGCTGACAGCAATGGATTAGAGAAGGTGAGGTGAAGACTGGTGCAGGTGACCTTGAAAAGCTGGGAGAGAAAGCTATTTGCATGTGAACTTTAGTAAATATCTCCAAGGAGCCTAATGAAAACTCTAGTTGTGAGCCACCTTCAAGCATGCTGTAATGACAAAGAGAAACTCAAACCCATGAACAGGGTAATGTGCTGAACTAATACATATTCACCACTGCTCATGTGGAGGTTGCATCAATCAGATCCACTTCATTCCTTGTAGCCTGATCCAAGACAAGTCATGCATAGTCTACTTCGTCTCGTTCAAGTCTGTGCTGGAGACTGGTGGTTACCAGTTCTGTTTAACAGGCTATGCCACTGAAGCGAGTGAGCTGATGACTTTAGTGTGTTGGGAAGGATCAGTTTCTTTGTGAGCATGTGCACATATGCATATAAGTTTTTCTTGTTGAAACCTTCAGGGACAAATCTGTGGTAGGATATATTTAGCAGAAAAACCCAAAGGAACATTTTTCAGACTTTGTTCTTTTTTACCTTTCTGCTAAATGTTTTTTCCCCTTAGATGAATGGAAAAGGGAAGAAAGACAATGTGTGAGAATAAGATAAAAAAGAGACAACAAAAATTTGCTAGAATATGTAAGAAGGAAAGTATGCAAATGCAGGACTGCACGGCCACGTAAAAATGAGGCTGGAAGAGAAACGATTAGGTTGCACAGTCCCAGAAAGCAGGACCAGCTGCACAAAAACCTGCTGTATTGCAGGTCTGAGATGGTGCAAATCTGTGGTGAAAACTCCCTCTGCTCCTGCCAGCTCCCCTCCCCACAGCAGCATGCTTTTTCTATTCACCTTTCTCCGGCCCTTTAGTTATGAGATGGCAGAGACCTATGGAGCACTGGTGGAGAAACAAAGAAAGCTTGCAGTGCATGCAGAGAAAAGAAACAAAAGGAAACACAGAAAAAGGCCAGTGGTGTATGAAGCCAATAACCAAAGCTTTTCACTCAGCCTTCTTCCTTAATTACTGTATTTAGCACCACTGGAGCAATCGAGAAGGTAACACTGTGGCTGTTCACTCAGTCCTGATGGACCCAGCATGATATAACCTCATCCCCACTTCTCACCACTTTCCCTGAAGCCTCTGCAATAGCATCCTTCATTCTCCAACCCTGAAGCCTGGAAAATAAGTCAAGGATGGATACTGAACTATATCAGCATGGTCTATATGCCAAAATGACTAACGTTAATATGCCCAGATTATAGCAAATACCTACAATCCACACAAATCCCTGAAGCCAAAACAGACCTGGCAAGCTTACCTCTAGATATATTTCCATATTACAATTCCTTGGAGAGCAGATTTACCTCAAAATGTACCCTCCTGCTCTCCTCTATGCTTCCGTATGTACAGGTCCCTCCACCCAGACGTGACCGACTCAGTGTTTGACTAGCTCTGTTCTAAACTTTGCAAAATTATATGGTTTAAAAATGTGTTTTTTTAAATAAAAAACCTTGTATTTTGGGGAAGTTTTTTGCAAGCTCAGACAATTTAGGGCTCTTGCTTCAAGCATGATCACCAAAAACATTGGGCTGGCACCCTAGAGAGCTGTGGCAGCTACCTGTGGGGGCAGGAGTGGTGAGCTGCTGGGGAAGAGGACATGGACAACATAGGACAGATGTACCAGGAATTTACCAGGGTAAATTCCTATTTGTCTGTAATGGAGTAAACTTAAACCTCTTCATATCTGGGACGTGATTGTCCTCTACTTGGAAGCCTTTTCCGCCACTTTGACAATGTAAAATGTCCTCCGGGGGATAAGTGACATTCCTGTTGCCTTTAAACTGAATGCCTTGGTTTCAGAGGGATCTAGCTCTGCACAAACAAGGATCAGATAGTTCTCATTATAACATGAAGTACTTAGGCTGTGGAGTAACACCAAGTTCATGTTGTTTGTGAAACCCCATTATTATTACACTACTTTTTAATTTCCTGACTTCCTGGTGGCTCATCTTCCAACCTGAACTTTGCATTCTTTTCTATCTTTCCCATCACTAGTTATAATTAATGAAATGGGGAGTGGGTAAATGTTAAAGAAAATTTAAATGAACCATCAAAATTCCTTCCCAATGGTTGCTATTTTCCAGTTTCCTCACAAATTTGTCAAATTAACAGTCTCACTATCAACTATAGTTGCAGTTGCATCACACTCATGCCAAAGCTTAAGGGAATTTTTCAAAATGAAAATCAGGTGTAAAAAATACATCTGTGCAGCCGATGCCTCCACTCTGCCCCCTCCTAAGTCTATAGGCACCTACAACCTATCCCAGCTGACACTGGACCACACTCTACAGAGAGAAGTGTGTGGTGATAAACACCAGTGAGAACAGGAGTGGATAGGGCCATAAAAAAAATGGGATAACAGGAATTAGCTGAATAAGTAAGAAATAAATGTCTTATTTCTACAGTCCTGTTCCTCATCACTGCTCTGCAGAAAGAGTATGTAACTAAATTAAGCAGAAGAACCTTTAGGAGGAATATGATGGGAAATGAAATCCTGACAGCAAGGTCTGTTAGGCTCCGAAATGGTCCCTCCAGGGAAGCAGCGGACGTTTGAGTCATCTGAACAATAGACTGGACCAAGTGCTGGAAAATATACAGAAGGGACTAAATCTGCATTAAGAGAGGGATGTCTCAGATGACCTAATAGGTTGTTTCCATCCATAAATCTGGGATTCTGTGTCAAGACCTTAGCCAGAAGGCAGCCCCGGCAACATCACAAATGGATACACCTATATTATGTACATTGGAGCTCAGAGTGACCATGGTGACTTGCATGTTACATGAGTGACAACTCATATTTTTGGAACATTTTAATATGTAAACTGCTTTGCATCACCCATAGGTTCTGAATCTGACTTGCGTGCTCCCCACCACTCAGTCCAAGTCCTATTTACCGGGTGAGGAAAGAGAGCAGGGACATCTACACGTTAGTTATTCTTCATAGTTAAAATGCTTGGTCCAGACCCAGCATACTGGCTTCTGATGTCTTTCAGCTTCCCTGCTGTTTTCTTCTAGTGATTGACTTCTGGGGGATTCCATCTGGGAATTCTGGTAGGAAGGAAATGCCCACAGGTCTATTGATCTTAATCCAGGAACAGCAGAATGTATGCACTTCTCCCTGCACCACAAAGAAAAAAAATCCATAGTACAGAAGTACCAAAACAAACACCAAAGATTAAATTACTTAAAAAACAGTGACCATCTTGGGTTATACTAATACACACAAACAACCTGCTAGATTTTAATACCTTTAATACCAACATCGTCCCCTCAAGGAGTTTAATTCTCAAAGAAACCGCCCTCTTCTCACATGAATACAGTATTATCATAAGGAAGCAGGGACCTGTTTTTCAGTGCATGAAAGTTAGCATTAGACATTCCCTTCCTTATCTCCTTAAAAATTAATCTCTCTTTTATAACCATTCATGAACATGCCTGCACATCAGTTCTGATGGCTCAGCCAAAACTCAATCTTCTAAGCAAAAATGAGGGTTCAAACCCACTGACAGCTTTCCTGAGCTCCCATTTTTGTTCTCCCTTTTCTATCCCAGAAAAAGGATGGAGTGCTCCACTTCAAGCCTTTCTCTGCTCTGTGTCACCAAAACTCAGCATCCTACCCTCCATCCATACAAAAGCAACACCACCCACCAGGTGCCAAATGCTGCCCATCATGCTCCAGCAAAGGGCAGCCAGCTTATCTGGCTCCCCCCTCCCCTTGCTCATGGAGTTCACCAGGAAAAGTTGCTGTTAGTAAGCCCTGAAAAGCCTTATTAGCCCCTCATTATCAGGCAGGACTGACAATGGGTAATAATCGACAAGCCACTGAGGCAAAGAAAAAGCTCCTCAGAGTGTCATTACCAATTCGGGGAATATAATTTTGAGTGGTACTGAGAAATTACACTGATTCAGGCTCTGAATGCAACACAGCAAGTTCAAAGCACACCATGTACGTGTGTATTCACGCATAAAGGAGGAGGGGTGCATGTGCATTCCCTCTTCTGATGCCTATCAGTCAGGAGAAAGGAGGTGAGCTAGTATGTACTGCTCCAGTTTGACTGGGCACGTCTACAGCCATAATCACATCTGATCCCTTGTCTTGCCCCGCCAGATGCCAGCCCTGATCAGCGTACTGCAGTGGCAGCTCTGGTTTCCTAATGCAGCAGCCACCTTCTGACACCAGAACACAAACATCACTTTGCCCAGGTATCTCAAAACTCAGCCCTTCCCTTTGGGCCTGAGAAAATAGCAAAGTTCTCTGCAAGTGTTTGAAAAATAGAAGTGGACGTTTAGCAAGGTCTGAAGTCCTTTGGAATTGCACCCCTCACCTGCCTGGGTTAACCTGCTCCAAACATCCCACCTGGCCACAGTCTTAAGAGCTCCAGTCCTTCCAAAGGGTGGTCCCTTCTAGAGCAGCCACCAGCTTGGCCTCAGGAGCAAGATGCAGGAAGACAAAGATGGGGAGCTCTCCCTGGCTCCTGCTCCAGCACATCCCCCAGTGCTGGCACACAAGGACAGCAGGAAGAACACGGCTCATCTCTGCAAAGAGGGAAAGCTTCTCTTTAACCCCCCTGCCAAATCCTGTTTCAATGATGCAATTGGGTTTGAGCAGGCAGGGGAGTGACTAGGATGGTCTCAACATGCAAGGTCTTCTGCAGAGTACAATTAGGAGCTGCTGTGATTTGCTCACCAGCTTTGGTAATGGCTCGCATGACAGGGGAAAATATTAGCAACACTGGAAGCCTTTATTCTTTTAGTGAGATTTCATTCCTCTGGCAAACAATACACACCTGAAAGTATGATCTCAGAGATCGCAAATCCAGCTCAGCTCACAGGCAAGGCTTGGCAGCGGTGCTAGAAGCCATGTGTTGGCACATCAACCTCTCTGCAGTGATCTCCAAAGCAGCCTGTGTCCAGGCCTTGTGTGCTGCAAAACAGGGAAAAGACAAATACCAACCCAAAGTCCCTGTCCTGCTCGTGTCTGTGGAACATAGAGCAGGCATCCATGGCACCTCAAATTCAGCAGCTAGCAAAAGCAGTGGGAGAGGTGCTGCTGGGGTGCCTGGCCCTTGCTCACTCTGTTGCACAGAGAATTGATGCTTAAGGGCACATCCTGCCCTGGGGAACTGGTTAATCCTGATCACTGGAGGGATGAATGCAGTCAGTGACTTGATTGCATTTACAACGTTAAGCCAGTTGCTGAATCCAATTAGTGACTGTCAGCTCTTGTGGGGTCCTGCATGCAGAGAAATGGATCCACCCTGAGACCAGAATGGTGTTTATGGGCTTGTAAAACAGAATCTGTGCAGAAGAGCAACTGAGCATTGCTATACCCCACAACCCCTGTGTCTGCTACCTAACAGTGGGCTGGAGCTGGGAGAAAGTAGATTTCACAGCTTGCGATTAACCACAAAATGAGCTGGGTAGAGCCTCTGTGCAGAAAAATTATTCACTTTCCTTTGAGGATAAATAGTAAGGCTATGATAAAAGTCCAGTAGTCCCAGGCAACTTCCCCTTGCTTCCAGAGGTTTAGCAGCAAGTACCACTTCATAGCTCACTTGCACTAACACCTCAATCACAGGACCCATGGTTCCTCCTCCTGCTGCCTGAGACCATCTCAGCATCTCCCACCACTTGTGCCTTTCATGACAGGTGGTAGAAGAGACACCAGCATTAAATTCACGAGAGCTGTCCAGAGAGCTGCTTACATCAATAAATGGCGCATTAAGGAGACTGGGATCTCCATTTCCCCCCGCAGCTAATGCTCATCTTCCCAGGCTGAGATTCAGATTCTCCTCTCTTCCCTCTGGAGAGCACACATCCCACCACACATTGGACCTCCTTCCAGTGTGTAGAGTGGGCTGGGTGTCCTGAAGTCACTTAGACCTGTCAGCTCTCCTGTCCCTTTCTGCTTCTCGCTGCTCTCATGGGAGCACAAACCACTGGGCCACATCATTTACATGCCTGGGACTCATTGGGTCTCTTGTTTGGTAATTTACAATAGAGATCTGAGTAACTAAGAATTAAAGCTACATTTCTGTGCCAAAGCCATTATGAAGACATCACTGTAGCCTTTTATAACCATCTTACCTCAACTAGGCTACCGAAAAGCCTCTCTTCCTACCCAGACAGAGCGCTACCCATTTGCTTGCCTATTTAATTGAATTCAAAGTGTACAAATCTCCTTTAGGAGAAAGGTATTAACCCCCACTACCCTAAAATTAAGATCAGTACCCCAGTTTTTCTCAGACATATCAATAAAGGGAAAGCATCATGGGCCTCATAAATAACTGCCTGATCTGTCCAGCTTTGCAGCTAATTTGGTGGCTCTTTGTCCCTGTTCCTGTTGTGCTCACTTTCCATGAACAGAAAGCAAAAATATTCATGGAAAATGGATTTCAAAGGCATGTGCATAAGTATTCCTGGAAATCTAATTTTATGTTTTCAGTAACAGCATCTGCTACCATACAAGGGTTGAGAAGGAAAAAACAATAGGACATTTAGCTGACCACTGCACAGCTACCTTCACTTCTTGCTCAGAGTAGGAAGTGGGACCATATCCCAGCAAATACGAGTGATGTTGTTAAGCAAGCAGGGCAAAGCAGCTAAAATGTAATTATTTTGTTCATGTGCCATGAACAGAGGGGTTGGGTTCAAAGCTTGTTTTTTTGCAAGATGATGCTTGCAGAAGGAGATCTGTTTGGATATCCAGCAGGCGGCTGGGGATAATGGGTATGAGAGGCCCTAAATACCCATCTACCCATTGAGTGTGTAGATGAACTCACCAAATGATAATAATGTTACTTTCCCAGGAAATGGGAGAGAAATTATCAGCAAGAATAGGCAAAAAGCCACTTAGCTGTAATTTCTGAAATCCTTTCCAGCTCTTGACTAAGATATTTTTGTTGTCACAGAACAAACTAAGGAATGGTGAAAAAACAGTTGCCCAGGGTAGCAGAAAGGGACGTAAGACAGAACAGAACTAAAAAAGCACCCCAGCATGGTACAGGAAAAGCTCCATCAAAAATAATGAACCTAAATTCCCTGCCTCGGTGGCTGAAGAAACAAAGGATGAGATTGTCTGGCTCTGGAGGTCATAGCCTTAATGTGCTGTTAATAGTGTTTATATCATAAAGCAGTATTGCTGCTTTAGCTTTAAGTTAGCACCGCCAGTTTACTTCAGCTGAGGAAGTGATCCATAAATTCAACTATGTATCTCTGTAAGCACAGTGAAGGGAGAAAGGCTTCCTCATTCCTGGAGAACATGAGGGGTCTGCTGGGATGACCTGGGCACTCCCTGGTGTCCACCCTGCTGTCACTGTTCTGTTACCTGCCCGTGAGGTGCAAAAGGGACAGCATGTCGCTTGCGTGGCTCAGACACTGGTTATACATCCCCATCGATACACTCCTGGTAGTTCTGCTCAATTTCATGTCCCACTCCAGCCCCACTTCAGCGGCTGCCTGCACAGGGAGTGAGCCTCAGAATCTCCCTGAAATTCAAGCGTCGGGAGAAGAGATTTTAGGGTAAAACAATATAAGTAATTTTAGCAGATTGCTGGGACCAGGCAATTTCACTCAAGAGCTCTGAGGGAGTTCAGACTCGAAACTGCTGACCTATTCAGTACAATGCCACAGCAGCTGTTGAAATGGCGAGGCACCACAGGAATGGAAGGTGGCAAATGTTACATTCATTTTTAAAAAGGGCTTTTAGAGGCCATCCAGAGACCTGTGGGCTGGAAAGCTGGGCAAGGCAAATTGACAGAAAGTATAACAAGAGCAGAATAGCCAACAGTGCAACAGAAGGGGAAAGAGCAAAATTTGTGGAGTGAAAGCTGGAGCAGTGCAAATCCATTCTTGTCAAGACCTGGGCAACTTGGCATATTCATAAAAGATTGAACTGCAACCAAGTGGAGAGTGATCTCAGACAAATGAATGGCAGGTTGATGAAATGACATATGAAACTCGCCAGCAGCAAATGCAAAGCAAGAAGTGTGAGGAACACCAGCCCTAGCCACACAAAGATCATCAGGGGCTCTAAATTAACATCAGTCAGGAAGGAAACCTCAAAGTCACTGAAAATTCCAGGTCACTGCTCAACAGTTGTCAACAAGGCAGAAAAAAAAAGAGCTTTAGGAATGACTACAGAATTAAGAGAGAATGAAAAAATAAGCACTTCTAGGGTACCCCTGCCTCAAACACAGACCAAGGAGGAAATAGAAGGGTGCATGAAGATACAGAAGAGGCGGCAAAGAAACATGCAATGGTTTCCATAGGCAGACAGGCTGACTACAGTAGTGTTCTCCTGCTCTGTCACCTCAACAGAGAAGGGATGTGAAAGAGGTCCCAAAAACTCATGACCAGCAGGAGGTGTGAACAGGAGAGCACTACTCGTCATGTCTGCTGTCACAAAAGGGAAAGCAGCACAACCCAATCTATTGGGCTGGAGGTCTTACATAAAGAAAAGGAAGCAATGCTTTCACATGATGCAAAATTGCATTATGGCAATTGTTGTCCTGGGATGCTGTGAAGGTCACAATTATGAAAGAATTCCAGAAGGGGTTAGCCAAATTCTTAGAGGCTCGACCCATCTGCAGCTGTCAAACACAATGACCCAGATGCCAGTCAAAAATTCCCTTAACCGCAGTCCACTTTTTACTGAGCTGGTAATACCACAGAGGGATCATGCTATGCTTGCCCTGTCCTTACACCCTGTCCCCAAAAGCCTGTTTCTGAAATGAGTTACCTGATTAGCTGGACCTTTGGTCTGAGCTGCTATCACTGCATAAGACATTACAGATGATAAAAGATGTATATTAAGAAGCTGGAAGCTGGAGTTCATTGCAGGTGATGATCAAATTTGTTCACCTCACATGAATGTCTTGCCTTTGGCAGGTTGCTAATATCTGATGCCTGATATCTGAAAAAGCATTTCTATGCTAAAAATCTACCTATCTATCTATCTATCTATCTATCTATCATGCCCCTGGCAGTCTGTACCGAAGACCAGCTCTTTCCTGATCTCCCACAGAAGCTCTGTGAAATCCATAAACCATGACGGTGGATTACCTTTATCATTGATTTAACTGTCACCACTAAAAGTAGTTAGCAGTCATGAAATAAGCCAGCAACTGTATTTGAAGCAACGTCCTCATGAGGCACATATTTCCTTTTATCAGTTCTTAAATTAATTCTCCTTCATTGCATGACGCTTGCCTTATTCTCGCTTTGCAGGATGAGTAAAACGGAAGCACTGATCACTTTCTTTCTCATGCACCATAATTTTGTATGCTCAACTGCTCTCCCTTCTGCCACTTCTCCTTTATAGCTGACACAGGCCAAGATTACACAATGATGCCTTTTGCCATGCTGAAGCCCTTTCGTCTCTGAGGTGTGACTTCTGCTCTGGACACAGTGAAGGAGAAGGTCATGGGTCTGGGGTTGAGTGATGCATGAGGTGGGGCAGGAGGAGAGGGATGGGTGAGAGTCCCTAGCTATGATGGCTGGACCACGCTGGCACCACAGTGCTCATCTTCGTGTCTGCACTCGTCTTGCTCAGTACAAAAACAGCCTGTGTTTTTCATTTCTACCAGGCTAACATCTCCTGCCAGCTCAAGGCATTTCCTTTCTTTAGAAAAACAAGGTTCGATCATTCACTTTTAGGACTATCTAAACTTGCCAGCATCTGTTCCATCTGGATGGGGGGGGGAGAGAAAACACTGATCCAGGACTGGTGAAGAAAGGAAAAGGAACTGGGTACCAAGTTGTAATGAAGGAAACAAAGCCAAGAAAAACAGCATCTTAAGAGATAATAAAGACAAAAACGAACGTGGTAAACAGGAGCAGAGACAGATTTCAGAGGAAAGGCAGGAAGACGGTGACTAAAGCACCAGGAGCGAACTGGTGTACACATGGAAACTGAGTCCAGAGTCCCAGGGTTTCTTTGTTCCTGTTTTTCCTACCATTTCACAGAAATCATGATGCTGTCAAGATCCCTCTATACCCAAGGGTCAGTGATGTCAATGAAAGTTGGTGGAGCTGCACTGATTTATATCCATTAAGGAGCAACTTTCTGAGATTTCCCAGAATTACTGGGGTTTAAAATAATGCCCTGAGAA
Organism: Psilopsiagon aymara; assembly: GCA_024733675.1. Lineage (NCBI taxonomy): Eukaryota > Metazoa > Chordata > Aves > Psittaciformes > Psittacidae > Psilopsiagon > Psilopsiagon aymara. The sequence continues at coordinate 80,072 of JANRGW010039953.1, forward strand.
CCCAGCTGAAAGCATCAGCTGGGATTATTCTTTAACCAGGTCATTTAAAATCTAGATTAAAAATAATTAAAAATACCTCCATTATTTTTTTTAACATTTGCAAAATTCCTAACTTTAGATGGTCACAGTGAAAACAAAACCCTAGGAAAACATGTGCATGACACATTTGTACCAGTTTGAGAGCCATGGCAAACGCATACAGAGCTCTACAAATTCCAGCTCAGCAAACAGTGCCTTTAGAAAGCAAAGTAAATATTATCTGTGTTGCCCCCAAGCTTTTGTTTAACTTTTTGATTTACCTTCCCACCACTCTTCCCTGCCTTCAAAATGGGATAGATGGATTTGAAAATAATTCAGAATAAGGATCCAATTTTTTTCACAATTGTTTGCTGGGAAACAAAAATGGTTTTTTTTTTCATTTTATTTTGCTTTTTCTTCTGAGTGTTTGCCAGGATAAACTAGAGGTTGCAAATACTTAGGGGCCCTCCTGCATGTGAAACCTCTTGTCACCCTCATTCTAAGTGCACGTGCAGAATACAAAGCTCTCAGCTGCTCATGTCTTGCGTCCTTTCTGCAGACAACAGTCCAAGGCTATGCACGTCTCTTAAAGGTTCAAAGGAAACACAAATGCAGTGAACTGGGAAGGAAACCGAGGATTGGTTCTGCAGTCTCAGTCCAGTACTCTCCCCATGGCATGGCCCACAGGCCCCTTCCTCTTCCAGACTCCTACCACCCAATCCCTTCCCCTGCTCTTGGCCATTCCCTCCCCAGCCCATACTCAGTAAGTAACAACTTCTCCAGGCTCAGTGCCACCTCAGCTCAGAGGCAGCCACATTGGGTGCTCTTGAACAGAGGTGCATCCCTGCCATGGTGACAGCAGAACTCAAGCATGTTTAAAGCCAGCAAGGCATTCTGCACACATCGCTGCCTTAATCTGGCTAGGGCCTCTTACAGGTGAAGGTGACGGGAATGGAGCACTCAGCTGCTACAGACTAACTCACCCTTGGCCATTTTCACTCCACACACCCCTCTTACTGTCAGGTTTTATAACCTGATTACTACTGACTTGGGTTAGATTCAGACAGACTGCCTACCAGAAAAAGGCTCAATATCCCATTATCAGATTTGTGAGCCCACCATTCCTCTTCATTTAGTGCATAACAGGAAGTGCCAGTAGTGTCCTATGGAATTAGGCTTTACAACAAGTCTTAACTCTGCAAGTAATATACACATGTATCAGGTAAAAATAGTCCATGGAATCATATACAAGACAACAATTTTAAAACCTTTTTTATTTAAATATTAAATAAAACACTTCAACTAATCATTTTGGGGTACACCTCTCATTTTAACATAAGAAATGATTGTTCAGTCATGATAAAAAATAACTATACATCTCAATTAAACCAATCACGTAGTGTCTTTAAATACCCTATTGCATTGCAGTCTGCAGAACAGCACTGTCAAGGTATCTACAAAAAAAACCTCAAACTTTTTAAAATGACCTCTTTCTGCTCCAGCAACAATTCCAAAGAGGTTCTACAGCAATTGGAAAAGAAAAACAAAAAAAATACTATGAAAGTAAAGTGCTTGTCATTGCTCAGGACAGGAAACAAAAGAATCTGTTGCCTTTTGATCCATGGCATTAAGCAAAACAGATAGTGATGAGGAAATTCTGCGTTTGAAGTATGTGTGCTACCCCTTACAGAACTGAAGGCAAAGTGGCTGCTTTGTGATGAGCTGGCTTCTTCTTGCTCTCCTCTCCAGCCATCTCCATGCAATCTGGTTTTTGGGTTCAGTTATATTTTTCTTTGTTTTTTAAACCACACTAAAAATAAGCATGAGACTTTGGTGTTTTCTCTGCTGCAAGGCACCACTCATTAACAGAAATCCAACTCAAGCAATTTTCTCTCACTTTGAAGCTTCCAGACCATGTAGCAGCAGCGGCAAGCTGGAGATGCACCAGTAAAGACACACAGATACAACACACAGGTAAAGAGGTCGTTTATGGAGAGCCACAGACGGAGCCACATGACATCTTCAAGCCTTCCTACTCCCACCAATTGACCTGGTCGATCTTTGGCTTTTTTCTTCTTAAAAAAACAAAAACCAGAACAAACCAAACAAAAAACAGGTATTGTATGACTTTCAAATGTGTAATACTGCAGGTTGCACAAAGCCAAGGTAACTTGAAGGCACCCCGTGTCACACTTAGGGAGATGGGTCCTTTAAGCGTTCAGACAAAATGCAGCTATCTCCTGACATCCAGCTGGCAGCTTCCAGCCAAGCTGGGTGGCTGCTTGCTCACCTGCTTCCCAAGTTTGCATGCCCTACCCACCCCATTTCTGTAGGAGCACAGGCTCTTTTCCCCATTATACCGAAGCACTCTGCCTTGGAAGGGGTCTGGGGCTCATACCAGAAACATAACGTAAGCATATTACAAAATATAAAAAATAACTAGTGTTATACAGTTTTCTGCTTCCTATTTATATACATATACAGCATTAAAAACCATACGAAAAAAACCCCACCTATCTAATCCAAAACCTCAGTTTGCTAATATGCCAAAACCAAAACAACCAAAACCAAATACCCAAAGATTGTGCTGTGTTACTCACTTTTAATACAGTTTTGTTCAGAAATAGCTGTACTCCATTAGAGTGGAATTCTGTTCTAGCCTATTCCTTTTGTCTTTCTCAGTATATAATCATAACCTCAATATTGCACATTTCCCCAAGAGTCAGTTCTGCTTGGACCCTGATAATGAAATGCATAAAAACACAATTAGCAGCGGAAATAACCATGTGCAGCACTAAGAAATACCCCTCAGGCAACTTGGTAGGCAACCTCCAGGAGGGCTTATCAAAAAGAAAGCCCTTCCCATCACCCCACTGGTACTAAGGCTTCCTCCTCAGTGCTCTGCAAGAATATGAATAAACTTAGCATTTATAAAAAGATTCCTAGAGATCATTCAGACTGACAAAATATATGCATGTGTGTGTATGTATATACACACACATCCCCCAACCCCCAAACAAACATCCCTGCAAGACACCAGACATTATGCAATTTGGATCCTGGTATCAAGGGATACATTTTCAGCAGATTACTTGCCTCTGTACTAATTAGAAGGGCTTTTTAAGCTTTTCCAGCTGATGTATCAAGCAAGAACTTCACAGCTTTCATTTTAAGTATGTGTATCTGGGAGGTGTGGAATGGGGATGTTGGTTCCTTTAAATAAAATGAGTGTTAACAGGAGGGGAAAAAACCACCCAACAAATGGCAATGCTTCCATTTTTGTCTTCTATGAATGCATAATGCTGCATGCCACTGGTTTTCTGTTTATTTTCTTTAAAAGAGGTAATCATCTTCACAAACCCATAAATGAATATTGTGAAAAAGGGAGGCTCTGGTCCCTTCTTTGAAAAGCCTCTCCCTGCTGTGTCACCACCGACAGCTGCTAATCTTGCATAACAGCAGAGCTGTATTGGTCTGACTTGAGTACAGTACCGAAGAGTTCTTCCCAAACCACATCCCTCCGTGTCCCCACAAATGCCCCACCCAACCTCCCCACCATTATTTTTCCTTTAAAAAAATTCAGTTTCTATTCGTATTTGTTCAGTGCAAGAGTAGAAGAAGCAAAAAGACATACATATTGCTTGTTTCAGTTCTATAAAGTTGCCAGCTTTCTGAGCCAGACAGCCTCTTCACATACTTCAAAATTTATTGCTTCTGAGAGTCACTCGTCCACATGACATCAGCCAGCCACGGAGCCACACGCACCATGGAATGGTGGTGGAAGCTCTTCACAACAAGAGCAGCAGGAGCTGCAGCAGCCAGGTCTCTCATTTGACCAGGACGAACTTCCCGAGCTGGTTGGAAGTCAGGTCCTCCATCTCGCAATCCCCGTGCTGCAGAGTGACAGCGTCATAGCTTGGAGACTGTGCAGAGAAACTCTGCTGCTGAGAGAAGGTGGTGCCAACTGGAGAAACATTGCTGCTGATGTACAGGTGTGTGTCTAAAAGGTGAGCTGCTGAGGACACTGGTGACACGCTGACACCAAAGAAATGAGGTTGGAGCAGCTGGCTGTTGCCAAAGGCCAGCTCAAATGAGTTCTCTCGTTGTAGCTCTGACAACAGAAGAGAATTTGATGCTTCACAGGTACCTAGGCTATCAGAGGGGATGCCATTTGTTGCAGCTGTCTGAGAAGTCTGGGGACAAGCTGTCTGGAGTAGCTGGTGATGCTGGAGCTGGAGCATTCTGGACAAAATCCAAGGGTGGAAAAGGTTAATTTGCACTGCTAGCATGGTTTAATGTTTTATTTCCTACTTCCTTTCCCCTAACCCTGACCACAACTTTCCCCTTTGTTTCCTTCTCTCTATCAAACCTCTCCTTACCCAGCCAGCACAATTAAAGCAAGCCGACCATGCCAGGACAATGTGTTTTCACTTGGCTTTTCCCCACACTGGAGAGGGCAACTACCACCAGAAAGTTATCTAGTCACCACATGGCCTGCTAATAATAGATGTTCTAGAGACAACGTGTGCAGATAAACCGGAAACTCATTTTTCCATCTTGCTTCTATGGGAATGAAGAGGTGCTACCACACATGACATCTGAGGCCACTGGAATTGTACCTCCTTTGCGGGCTGTAACTTTTCCAAATTACAAGGTCTCACTTCCTTGCCATGGGAAAATTACAGGAGGAGGCAGAGAAGGAAAGGAATCATTCCCAAAACTAACAAAGAAAAACACAGCTTGCAATGGGGAGAAGTCATGTTTTCCCCCACAGTACCAAACTGCTTCTCAATTCAGTGACCTCCAAATACTTGGACGTTGAGTCCTGTGTTACGCATGCCAGTGTAGGAAGCCACAAAGGAAGCCAAGCAGTTTATCTGCTGCCACACAGCAAAGATGGAGGATAGGAAGCCCCAGTGACCAACCTCCCCAACCTCTTTTGCTGTGTTTACTCCTCCTTGCTTGCTTCTAACCAAAGTAAACCCAATGAAAACAGCTAAACTCCTGGTCAGCTTCTCACCTCTGCTGCTGTAGCACCTCCTCTAGGAGGCTTCTTCCCTCTCTGCTGCTCCCACTGCTGCTGTACATGCAGGTGTTCGGCTGTGTGTGTTGGAAAGAGCTCATAGCACTCCTTGCTGCCCGAGATGAGGAGGGCTGACACACCTGCCGAGCAAAGCCTTTGATTTTATTCAAGCCGAGAAACCCCTTGGCTCGAGCATTCTTCCGCAGCTGCTGCCTAAAAGCCTTCAAGCCTGTGGGACATAAGGAAAAGAAATGCACTTTAATCCTCCTTAGCATTTGCCTAGGAGCCTACTTTACAGATCAGCCTTTCTGGGCAGCTGCCTTCATTTGCATGCATGCAAACCACGCTACAAGAGGCTAACTCTTCAGACCACATTCACCCCTCTGCCTGATAGTCAAAGCAAGACTTATGTAACGGAAGATGGTTTGGGACAGCTGCATCCTTGTGTAGATGGGCACATGCACAGCAAAGGAGAAACCTGACAGAAATCATGTTGTTCACCCTGTCTTTTAGGAGGAAGGCAGAGCCTACCATCCCACTCATGGCAGCAGAAACACTTAATTGGGCATGCTGAACTGGTTATCTAAGAACCTCCCTCTAGGTACCTTCCTCAGGGCATCTAATCCTCCCTCAGGGACCCTGAATACAAGAGGAAGAATATCCAGGTGACTGTCCTCAATGTAACACTAACCCAGGCAAGCAAACACCCCTGCATCCTACCCTCCTCTAGGGGTTGTTGGAAGGGTGAAATTCCCCAGCAATAAAACAAGGAAGACATTACCTTGAGTTAATGAGGTATCGGATGCTCGCCTTCCTTCTTGGAAGCTGATAGGCAGGAGAGAAGCACCTCCCATGCAGCCCTGGGCTTGTAACACTGGAGCATCAGACTGGGAAGCTAGGAAGGGCGACGTCATCCTAGCTGTGGCTGGACTCCCCGTCATCGCCTGACCTGCCAAACAGCTGCTCAGGGCCACTGAGCTGTCATCTGAAGATGAAGTAAGGCAGCTGTCTGAATTAGTTCCCTCTGTGGGGCTTGCAGAAGAGGAAATGACTATACCTACAGAGGGGAAGGAAGAAGAGAAAGAGCATTCCCAAGATGAGTACAGGAAGGAACAAATGTAACATCAGAGACTTCTGCCCACCTACACTGGCACTAATAAGCAACTGCAAGCTGGAAAGGTGTCCAGCAACTCGTGTTGTCACAGGGCTTGACTCCAGCAAGCGGTCATCAGTGAATAACCTTAGCTTGGGCTCTCATCCAGTTGGCAGGACTCTGTCAGTAACCACCAGGCTATGCTAGATCAGGCCTAGGATTTTTCTTTAGCACAGCAGCTCTGACAAAGGATTACTCTTTTGTAATATTCTGCTTGTTTATTTAGTTCACAGGGTCTGGATGTACCAAATTCAGACAGTGATGGCTTTTTTTTTAATTCAGCTGCCCCCACTTTTCGCTGGTACAACAGCAGAAGCAGGCAGAGAAGGGTTATGTCCTGCTTGTGAGAATGCTTCCCTCTCAGGTGATCTACTTGAAATACAACTGTGCAACTTCTCCTCCTTCAGGGCCATGCTTACTTATAGGAAGTCAGAACGGGGGAGGACAGAGCATAGACCTCTTTTCCGGGCTTTCCTGTCCCAGTCGAGGTAAAATCAGCATTTACCCACTGAGGCACTCCTTCCCTGTCCTTCTCCTCTAAATATAGACACCCTCCATATCTCCCAGACTTACTTACATGGAGGGACATGCTGATAGAAATGAGTGGTCACTTCAGCCAGCGTGTGCCTTCGGCTGGTGTTGCTGGGGATGTGGATGGGATGCTCATACGCCTTCATTTCATCTTCCAGCTCCTTCTCTTGCCTTACTTCTTCACTAATGGTGGTCTCCAGCAGGCTATTGGGCGAGATGGAGCGGTTCCGGAAGAGCCCATTGAAGTTGGGATCCACAGGGAAGAACACAGGCTGCAAAAGATGTCACATCACAGTTGGGCATTTTGCTTATCTCTGCATTACCTTTTAATACCCTTCATAGCCCCGTGGCGTGCCTTCAGTAGATGTATTGTTTGAAAGGCTACCACAACACCATGGCCAAATGTCAAACAAAAGATTAGAGAGAGAGAACAACAGAGTCACAACCCCTGTTGATTTGGACTGGCAGAACAATGGAAAAAAACTCTAATACACAGTTTAGCTGAGAACACAAACCTGTAATGGATTGCTCATGTCACAGTCCATTTCTGCCTGCAAGGATGGCTGAATCAGGCTCTGAGGTTGCTGGTAAAGCAGAGATGATCGTAGGGTTTCACTAGTGAGATTCTCCTGAGCCATCTGGAGAGAGAGAGATGCACAAAAGTCATTACATACACAGCAGTTCCAAATGACTTTTCAGATACTGGAGGCTCAAGGAACTCCAGAGCCATGCTCTGTGCAAGATTTCTCCACTTACTTTCAATGAAAATCAACAAAGCTAGCCTTTCCATGCCAAAAGAGACACAAAACTTCTCCTAGGTGAGGCAATTTAACTGGAAATCAAATTTAATTTGAAAAGGCACCCAGAGGATATTTTAAAAGGGTGCGAATGTCAGAAAAAAATACACAAACTGTCTCATGAAGTACTTCTGAGGATCCTATGGGGCATGCAACAAAGAAGTGCAATCAACCCACGCTGAAGGGGGCAAATTTCCATGAGAAGCCTAATCTGGCTCACACTGACCTGCACTAAAGGCAGTCTATTCCTTGGACCATGACCCACAGTCACTTTTTAGGAAACAGGCTTATTAGTATTCCACCAACCTCCTGCTGAAGAGTAGCAGCAGTATGCAACCTATGAGAGGGCACTAATATCAGAATTGGTTTTCAGAAGCCTGAGAGTTACCGTTCCGTGTTTTCCCACAGTGAGGGGCCAGAAAAAAAAAGAGAGCCAACAGACAGAGCTTCCCAGTATGTAATGCCCTTCCTTACCTCAACATTGCTGATTTCAGAGCTCCTCGGCCTTTGCTGACGGCCAGTTGCTGGACGACTTGATAACTGGCTGCTTCGATACTCCTTCAGGCGCTCCAAGAGCAGGTAATAAATTGCAGCAAAATGATTGTAGCTGCTGTTTTGCAGAGACTAGAATGACATTGAAAGGACCCTTGAGTTACAGGTAACTCAGGATATAAACAGCCAAAACTCATCACTAAGGTCTTATAATAGTGTACTCCAAAAGTAAGCAAAAAGCCAGAAGGGCAGTGAAGATTCTACTGCACTGTGACACCAGATCAAGGCTAGTCACTGAATGACGTGCATATATATATGACTGCACCACTGGCATATATCTAAAGGGTAAGCACTTCTCACCTCAACAGTCCTCTGTCTGTCAATGCCAAGCGTTTGCATGATCCCAAGCACCTGCTCATTGTAGTCACCCAGGTTAGAGTTGTAGTTTTGCATGGAGAAGGACAAAGACTGCTGCTGTTGAAGAGATGGGTCAGCTTGCATCCACTTGTGCTGCTTTATTTGGGAAATGGTTATTCGCTTGGTTGGGTCCACAACCAACATCCGCCGGATTAGTGTTTCACAGTCTGAGTAACAAAGAGAAACTCCTGAGCAAGGAGTAAAAAAAACAGCCCAGACCAAGGTCACTGTTAAGTAACCTTCCCAACAACAGTGTATGATGCCTATGAAAATGAGAATTAAAGGATTCTGAGCAGCCGATGCCTGACCTGACTACCAGATATTCAAATCAGCATTAGAGACGTCCACATACATTTCACAAAAGCAACACATCACTACAGAAGTGAAGCTGTACTAGATACCAGCAGGTTTCAGGTGACCTTGCACCTCGTAGGAGAGGTAGTTTTGAGTGGATGCAGGTTTTACAATGTGACATCCACTTAAAATATGTCAGAATTTAGGGCAGAACACCACCACATACAACTTTCTGGACCCTATATACAGCTTATTCGTTTATAACTAAGAAGTCAAAGCCAATTGTGACTATGCCTGATAAAGATCAGACTTCAAGAGATACCCTTCACTTAATGGCAGAGGCACATTCACTTGTTTTCAAATCCAAATCAGACAGAGGTGATAATAAACTTCAATTCTTCTTTCACACCAGACTATTGGAGTGTTCAAGAAACTACTAAGCCCCACTGTTTCTGCTCTCCTTAACAGCATAGCCACACTGAAATATGCCCTTTCTGCATAGCTAAAATACCTTAGAACTACACCCATCTCAGTACTGCACACTAGTAGCATTAAAATCATGTTTTTTCTGATCTGTGAGTGATTATTTCTCCAGCTAGAGTGTCAAGTATTTTTATAATCATAGAGACAATCTAAGAAAGGAAACTACAGCCTTTTAGAAGCACCATAAAGCAGATCCCACAAAAAAAGTGTGCAATCAGCCCCTTGACTATAAGGATTGCCCTACAGAAATTACCAGTCACATGAAGACAACAGGATTGCCAGCTGCAAAACCAGTACCACCTGTCACTGCCTCAGGAAGGAACAAGACAGCTATTTCTTTATTTGTAGCCCCTTTTCTAACATTAAGGATCTGAAAAAAGCACCTTCAGACATGAAGTAAGGGATGCGGAACCGCCCCTCCAGCACTCTTTGCCTCAGCGTTGGTAAATTGGGTCCATCAAAAGGCAGAGAACCACAGACAAGGACATAGAGCACCACTCCAAGGCTCTGTCAACAGGAAACAGCACAGCATGTGAGTGACTCCAGCAGATGCAATGATTTTGAAAGCCCACAGACCTCAAAAAATGTAGAGTGTGATTTCTAAGGAATATCAAGCTTACCCATATATCAAGGTGAGGTCCTTCATATTCTTTGCCTTCAAAAACTTCTGGAGCTGCATAAGGTGGGCTTCCACACCACGTGGAGAGGGGCTCTCCTGACTTGTAGAAGTTTCCAAAGCCAAAGTCTGAAATGAAGGTAAGACATCATTCAACCACATGCTAATTATTTCAGAAGTACCAGAAAATGGAGAGATGGGAGTAGCTGTATTGTTTTCTTTTCTGCCTGTTCTTTTAAGCTGTTCTCTTCTGTCCAGAGGCTATGTTCAGAGAAATACTAGTAACTTCAGTTTTATTTTCAGTTATCATAAACATATTTATAGGATCACCCTAGGGAGACTGAATTTGATACATGCCTCATATTTACAGAGGAATCACGTATTTCTTATTACCTGCTAACTTGATATTCATGTTAGCATCTAGCAGAAGATTTTCTGTTTTGAGATCCCTGTGAACTATGTGGTGGCTGTGACAATATTCCACTGCTGAAAGAATCTGCCAGAACTTCTTCCGTGCTTCACTTTCACTTAAGTGCCCATTGGAGGTCAGATGATCTGCAAGACAAAATATAAGAGGCACACAATTTAGAAACACCTAGAGGAAACTTTTCACAATGCCGCAGGTGCTGCCCTCGCTCTTTGACAGCTGACAACATCAACCCCAGATTTTTAACCAAAATACATGCATTACTCAGGAATGACAACAATAAAGCCACGGTTTCTAAATCTAAAGAACTTTTAGCTCTGGCAGTGAGGACTTACCAAACATTTCTCCATTCTTTGCAAACTCAGTAACGATGTAAAGCATATCCTTTGTCTCCATAACCTGTGAAGACACAAGAAGACATGCTTAAAAAAAACATAGACCTCTGTAGTTTCATTCTTTTCTCCAAGTGTATTCTCAAACCTGACTTCAATTGTTTATCTGCCACAGCAGCTGGCAATAAAGGCATCTAATTTTGCACCACAGTATTCTTTCCAAGCAAACTGGTAATGAAAAAGATAACAAATCAATGCTTATGTGCCTACAATACACAATGGCTTCCCATGCCTTTGTTCCTCTCATCATTATCCTGCCACCTAATTTCCATAAGGTAACTGATGAGCATTTCAGTAATTTCATACACTTCCTTGAATGTCTTTTCTTTTTGTTAAAATATGCATATACAGTTTTACAATTCCTCTGATATATTTTGCACATGAAAAAACCACATAAAGTTTATACAAAGTCACCTTTGTTTCAAGGCTTGCAGCTACTCAGATCAGGGGAGATTGCTGCAACTTGGACAAATCAAGAACTAGTATCAAATACCCTGCTCCCATTTGGTGTTGGCAGGAACATGGCAAGCCTCCCATGCAAATGACAATAGGCTGCTGTTTGCGTAGCAGCAGTCCTTGATGCACATCAACAACTGTCAATATCTAGCTCAGCCTACACCTATCAATCTAGCAGTGATTTCCTTTGATATTTTTTTCCTTTGGAGGAAAAAAAAAGTAAAGAACTAAAAATCAAACCATGAATGAGAAAACGCTGAGCGTTTCCAAATTCATCTTCAGTTACTATGGCACATCTTTCAAATGTTGCATTTCAGATTTTAAAATAACAACATTCCTTTAGAACTGGACTCTCAAAGAGCAGATATTTTGCTTTGGAAGAAGAAGGCTCAAAACAGGTTAATAATCAGAAAAGCATCGATACTACTGCAAAGGCCGTAATTTCCAGGCTCCTAACATGTAACCTTTTTCTCAGACTCTCGTCCTCCCCTCACTACAAGTACACACAGACACAAAATGAAAATAAACAAACAGGGAGCAAAGGAAAAGAGGTTCCCAGTTTAAAAAACTGAAGGAAAGTGTTCTGGGAAAGTTGCCAGCTGGATGAAATTAAGACGCGGTGCTGAAACTAAAACAATGATGAAATAATACAAGAACACACACCCTACATTGGTATGTCATCTAATTCCAACCCTGCATCTCAGTCTCCACCAAACAGGTAAAGCATCAGTTACAACAACAAAGAAAAGAAAACTTCACTGAAAAGAAGTTGTGGTCCACTGCCAACGTCATTTGCTCCATCAAGTGAAGTGGTTCAACTAGTTGGAATTTAACCTGCTTTCCTAAAAGCTTCGAAATAGTATTTTCACCCACATCATTCCACTGAAATGAAATCAACCAAACTGTTAGAATGCTTCTGTATATCCTGTGCTGCCCTATGGGCAACAATGACGTCAGGTGCCAACACAGAATAATCTTTGTTGAGATGGTTAATACTATAAATATCAAGCACTTCATGTGTGTCAAAGTCTTTAAAAATAATGCCTTGCCTAAGCACCTGCCTTACTGGCTCCTCAGCCTTACTCCGTAATTATATTTTTTTTAATTTCTTTCCTTTTTTTTTAAAGCTAACAAACCCAACGGTAAGATTGCAGCTGATAATAGTGTTTGCTGCCCCACATGGACTTTCAGACCTGCTGCTTCACCCATCTATTCCTCTCTCCCCCCTGCTCTTCTAGACAAGTTCAGACTGATTGTGATACCTCTTCCCTGCTCATTGCAAGGGGGGTGGACTAGATGACCTTTAAAGTTCCCTTCCAACCCAAACCATATTATGATTCTATGATCTTCTTAAATCCACATGGCACTGTTTATTTAAGGGGATTAAGAGGAACTTACAGCAACTGCTAATTAGATTGCATATTCTGAATTTGCAAGGCAGTCCTTGCTCACAGGACAATGTGGGCACCACACATGAATTTCTTCTTACTGTTAAATATGCCCATCAGAACAAAAACTGAACAAATCTAATCCAGAATTCATGTTGTGACACTCTACAGGGAGAAAAGTATTTAAAATCAATTTTCAAAGCCACACAGACTGGAATAGAATAACCAAACAGGTCATTTTTTGATGTCTTCTAAGATACGAACATTCACTGACCTTTTCTACTTAGATTAGAACTCTAATTCTTAGCACAGATTTCTACTTAGATTGATTTGGTTTCATTGTTGCTGATTTTAAAACCCTTCCACTTATGCAAACTCAACTTTTGCGCTTTCTTTTCTGCTATCCTACAGGAGTTTAAGTCTTTCTCTTATCAAAAGCACGTAAGAAGTTCCAGCCATCTAAATTGGAAAAGCAGAGGAGTTTAGAAAATCAAGTTATAATCACAGGAGATCAGACAATCAGCTCCTCAATCTGAAACATACTTCAGCCTAGTTTTAATTGTAAATTTTACACAGCATTTTGTCAAAAAGCTGCCTAATGCACCAGAATCTTGTTCAAAGAACGATGAATGAATTAAAAAAAAAAATCAATTCATTTTAATTGTCTTTCAAAAAGTCTTTCGATAGGCATCCTCTCTGCAAGCATTCAATGTGAAATCATGTGCAACAGAAGAGCATAGGCATATCTCATCTGCGCGTTGAACTTCAAAACTGCCCTCTTACCTGATAAAGCTTGATAATGTGGGGATGATTCAAAAGCTTCATTATCTGAACTTCTCTATAAATCTTCTCCAGATTGCTTGGGTCTAACCTTGTTTTGTCTATTATTTTTATTGCAACCTGCAGATTTTAAAAAAATAATAGAATAAAACCACCCCAGGTACTACCAAATAAGTACTCATAAAGTTAAGAACTCTTAAAAAACACAAATCCAAACCAAAACCCTGTGCAAACACACAACTCACAAAATCCAAGCAAAGTAGCTTTTAAAGTACACCCTTGACAAAGCTGATTCTGTTTTTCAGAACTGCCCAAAATTCACAACACAGAGCATTTTCATTTTTCTTTTCTATGTCAAAAGATTACACATAAGGTAGCGAACAGAACTGCTGAAATTAGCACTGGACAGGATTCCGTAAATCTTTTAATCCACCCCATGCCAGTGAAAAGTAGATTCCCACAACAGATTATTTTCTACCGGAGTGACTGATAGGCTTTTGACATACACCAGAAATATATACATGGTTGCATGCATGTTAATAAATTATTTCTGCAAGTTCTTTGTTCTTGAAGCACGCACATTGAATGGAAAAAATCAACCCGTCTAAAGTCCTCAAGAAGGTCTTACGTTTGTCGGACTTTTTAGCAAACTGGAACGGAGTAACTCAACGAAACAATCGCACTCACAACTTCAAGGCCGGGTTGGACAGGGCTTTGAGCAACCTGGTGTAGTGGAAGGTGTTCCTGCCCATGGCAGCGGGGCTGGAGCTGGATGATCTTTAAAGGTCCCTTCCAACCTAAACCATTCTGTGACTCTATGGAATTCTGGATTTCATATGTCCTTGCTCAGTTTTAATTTGAGGTGGGCTCTGTTGGACACACCGAGAAGCTCTTTCGAAGAGCCCCATCCCACGGGCGCGCGGTCCCGAGGCACGCTCAGCCCGCCCGACCTCGCAGAGCTCAACGCCGCTCTCCTCACCCCCAGCTCCGACTTTCCTATGCCGGTGCTGTCGGAGGCAGCTAAGCCGGGCGAGCCGCAAACCCCCGCAGCCACACACACACACAGACATCCCGCCGTGTGCTCCGCACCCACCTGCGTTTTGGTCACTCGGTGCCTAGCCAGTTTGACCACCGCGAAGTTGCCTTTCCCCAGGGTCCTCTCGATGTCGTAGAAGCCGACTCGCAGAGGCCGCTGCTGGCCCTGTCCGGAGGCGGGCACCGAGGTGTACTCTGACATGATCACCATGGCTCGGGGTGGCGGGCAGCGCGCGCGCCGCGCCTAGGGGGGCACCACCCGCGCTGCACGCGGGCGCTCGCACCTGCACAGTTACACGGGCACAGCGCGCACCCCCGTCAGACCCGACCG
>JANRGW010039954.1:0-77950 GCA_024733675.1 Psilopsiagon aymara
GCTTTATTGTTTGCGGTGTGGGCCGCCAGCGCTGATGCCCCCGCCGGTGCGGTGGTGGCCCCGCTGGGATGCCCGGGGCTTCGGCGGGGTCTCGGCTCCGGAGCCGTCGGCCCTGCTGTAGCCTGCCTCCCTCCTGCGGCTGAAATGTTACCGCCACCCCCAGGGGGCTGCGCGGCGTCCATGCGGCCGCTGTCGTCGTCGCTTCCCCCCTACCCCCAGGGGAGCCTCGCAGCCACCGGGTCCCTTCTCCACCGGCTGCTGCTGCGGTGGGGGAGCCGTACCGGCCACGGCGGGGGCCGTAGCCGGGGTGTCATGAGGGATCGCGTGCTCACTGAGCGGGTAGGGGGGTGTGTTTCGGACCGAGGGTCACTGAAGTCACGGCGCCGCCGGCCCGTGCTGCCCGTGCTGAAGTTGGGGACTCCCGAGCGATGCACGCAGTCAGTTTGACGGGACGCTGGCACGAATGCGATCTTAAATAGAGTTGTGGGAACGGTGCGTAATTCCAGCATGTATCTCAGTACTACCACGTTTGTTGGGAAGCGCTGGAAGAAACTGACTTTACGTTCCTTGTCAGTCCTTCGTTCCCACTTCCCCCCTCCGCAGTTGCCGGGGGACTTGGCTAGTGAAAGCTGGCTGGAGCTGGGAAATAGGTAGTACTCATGACTTGTTATCGTTTTGCGATGTATGAAATTCTGATTAAAAGATATATTGGAATAAATCAGGGAAGGCTGAAATCTATGGAGTGATTGCTTGGGTGCCAAATCTGTGATTAGATCATCTTTTCCCTTCCTGTATTATTAAAAAGCATCTGTCAATTTCAATGACACTTCAATGCTGTGCCAAAAATTATTGAACAAGGGCAAATGAGACCTCCTTCCCCTTGGCTGTAAGGGCCAGATCCCACAGAGAGCAACTTCCACCCTTCCTCATTCAACAGCTGTTGGAGCCCCTCTGCTGAATCCTTGCTTCTGTCCCTATGCAATCCCCGGCTGCCCTTCCCCTGGCAAAAGCTGCCTTCTTCAGGCAGTTTTGCTTACCTGATTGCATGTAACGGTTGTTCTTGCTGTTTCCCAGTGAGCCCACATGGATGGGACAGTCTCGTGGGATTGTGAAGGTGCGAGTGTCCTTGGAAAGCGCTGTGGTTTTCTCTCAGCTTTTGCCTTACTTGCCCTTGTGTGCCCCTGGGCTTTTTGATTTGGGGACCTATGTGTGCAGAGGTCCTTGGAGGAGTCTGGAAACCTGATCATCACCCCTTGGTAGTTTTTGTGTCTATTTGGTAGTAGCAATGAGCATGCTACACTAGTGCTTCCATACTAGTTGAGGTAAAACATGATTTAGGAATGGGTGAAGAATGGGACTGTTTCTTCCCTTCTAGACTCTGGAATGGTGGAGGTGGAAGAGGAATGTGGCATACCCTTGGGGACTTGACTCACCTCTTCTTTGATTACAGGCAGATTAGTCCTGCTCCTGCTTAGGCTGTGAGAGCGCTTGCTGCCCCAGTATCCTGCTTCTCATAGAGGAAAAAGCTGTCTCCTTGAAACAGCACAGCAACTCAAAAGTGACATTGTTTTTTAGTAGGATTCTCCCAACAGGACTTCAAACTGTAGCCTTTTGTTACTGTTATTCTTGCATTAATGATCCAGTTATGCTTTCCAGTATATAAAAGGCAGTATTCTCATGTACTTAAGCACTCGTCATCTTTAATGATAACTGATTCTGAGATCTGGCCCTCATTAATCTCATGCAATGCTGACTGTAATTTACCTTAAGGGAAACAAGATAACACTGCTGTTTTAAATGGCCTTTTTGGTGTCTCTGGTTGCTCTTGACTGAAATAAAATTCAGTGAATCCTACTCGATGTCTGTGCAGTGATTCGTCTGGTCTTGCTTGGAAGAGGAAAGACAGTGGTGGGGTGTTGGGTTTTTTTTTTCTTATCAGAGGTGATTATACCATGTAGTCATTCAGTGGCAAGGAACATCAGAAAAACCTTCTGAGGCATCATTTGAAAGGATCACTGTGTATAACAGGAGGAAAAACCATGTTTGCCTGGTACCAGAGCTCTGTTTCTCAGACAAAGTTCTTGTGCTGTAGTGAGGAGCATGGTATAAATAGCAATGCTGGGGTTTAGCCACTGAATTCAAAGTTATGGTTTCCACAGCAACCAGCACTCAGGCTGTCATTTATGTATGTAATATTTCCCTCTTTTTAAATAAAAATACAAAAATATCTGGCTTCTGGTGTTGTGCTGTGTCCAATCCTTCTCCATGAACACCCCATGCTCATTCCTTCTGCTCTGGTTTTGATCATCCCCCCCTGCTTTCCTTCTCCTAGTGGCTGTCCTCTTGCTCTGTTCCCACCTCCAGCCCTCCTGCTGCCTTCTCCTGGGCCAACAGTTAAGAGCTCTGCGTACCAGATGCCATACTGTCCACCATATTAATTTGTCTTTTAAGTCCTCCTTTTGGTTACCAGTGCTTGCTTTCAGCTGTGTTTGTGGTGTAACAGGCACCATGCAAACACAGGAAGAAACAGCCCTGCTTTGAATCAATGACATATCCCTCAAATACCTACCTGTGTTTCCTATTTCTCCCTTATCTGCAGGATCATTGTCTCAATGGTGGGTTCACATGCTCTCCTTGCTCTTCCTCACTCATTTCTCTTGAGGCTGAAAGGAAATACAGAGAGAGAACTGTGCTGTGTGTGGAGGGTTGTGGTGTATGCCCTTCCTATATGAGGATCAGGGTGCAGTGCTTGTTTTAAAGAATATTTGTCACATGAATGTGCAGTGTTGCTAAAGTGTTTTCATTTATAGCCAGGGGCTTGATGTATCTACATGGCTGTGTCCAAGTTACAGTTTCCAGAGCAACTGGAGCTTTGTATCTTGGAAGACTGTTAGCTACAGCCTGGAACATCACATCAAATTTTCCTTTCTTAAATTCTGTAGTTTTAGTTACTGTTAAAAATGCGACTGTACTTATCTGAGAAGATGTTTCGAAACCTTAAATGACCAAGCAGATCATCTTTAGATATGTACCTCTGCAATGAGAACAACAATGGGAAATTTCAGCCCCTCGAAGTAACTATCCTTAGAGTTACAGTTAAGGCACTTTTGTACAAATAATGAAATGGAAGTGCCGTCTCGTCTGCGTCTCTAACTAGAACTAATGACAAACGCGCTGTCTGGCAAAACTGAGTAAAAAGGCTGATGTCGGCCGAAAGCAAACATCAAATGACGGATTCCCATGGCTGGAGAGTTGATCCTAAAAAGGAAGGGGTCTCTGCGTACCTGGGGGCGGTTGGGCAGGCTGTGGTGCTGGAGGCTGGTCTGATGCTTTTATTTTTGTTTTCCTTCTTTTGCCCCCTCTCATTTGGCTTGTGCTCTTTATGGTGCCTCTTGCAGTGTCTCACAGATGCTTTTTCTCTGAGCAGTAACATCAAGGACCTTTGGTGTCAAAGCAGGTCACTCTCTCATTGTAACTTCATTTGAGCCAATGTTACTTTCAAAAATGTCGATGTATCTGCATTGTAGGGTTTCTCTTTGCTCTGTGAATAATATTGTCAGTATTGGGCATGTCATTCTCTTATGAATTGCTCTACTAGATACTCACATTGGTTTGAGCAATGATGCTGTAAAGTGGTTTGGAGGTTACCTGGGGAATCTTGGCCAGTAGGCTTTAAGTGTTGGCTTGTGTAAAAGGGAATTGCACAGAGAGTGTCTCAGGGGTCTTCCTTTCTATTTTTGTTAGTAACCTTCCAGCTCAATGTTTTCCTTTTTATCTTTTATGTAGATATATATGTATAATGTCCCCTTGATGTTACTGCCTATAATAGCATTATCAGCAGGCTATGTTTCTTGCTTAATAAAATAGAGGAATGATTCTTCTCCTACGGATGGTTTTTAAATGAAATGTAAACCCAAACCTTGTGATCTTTGGTGTGCTGCCCAGATTATAGAAACAAAATGATTGAAACAACAGCTGGCAATGGCTTAGAGTGAGTTGAAATACCTTGAACTTCTCCCTTGGTCTCTGAGCAAAGGTAGGGATTTTGTTTTCTCTGTAGTCAGCCCAATCTTTGTGATATGGTACAGATCAAGAAAGGATTTAGCTTGTTCACACAGGAGCAGGATGTTGCTCACCACCTCCATGGCAGGCGATGTATGTTGCATGCTGGGTGGTGAGGCAGAGAAAGCTGGTAACAAGCTGGGAGAAGAGCCAGATTCTTTGCTGGAATAAGACCTGATTGTTTATTTTCCTGTGTGCTCAGAAAGTGCCACTGTGTGCAATACTGTCAACTTTGTTGGCTAAGTCTCTTTAAGTGAAGGTACAGATGTTGGGGTTCAGCATTGCGTGAATTCATCCATCTTGGCAGCAGAACGCCTAGTTTTACTTTTCTCTGTTGCACAGTGTAAGTACACCTCTTTCTTGACTTTATCCATTAATTTCAGTGGATAAAGCCAAGTCTTCTGAGGAACAAGGCATTTGAAAGTTGGAATGAGATACCATTACCGTTAAAGCAGGCTTACTTTAAGAATTTCTTCTACTGAAAGAGCAGGCAGTGAGTAAGGGTGGTGAGAAGGTCTTGTGTTCTTAACCGGGTGTCCTGGTGCGTCACCGTAGCCCTTCAATCCACCTGGATGCCTTCTGCTTTAGTGTTTGACCACCCATTTCTGTGGTAACCATTGGTGGGGAGCAATCTAAAAAGGCTGCAGTACACCCGAGTATTGCTCCCAATTTGTGTGTCTTCCGTCCAGGAGGTCTTCCTTGCAGCTTGGGTAAACCCTTAGCTTTGAAATGCGAGATAGAGGAGGAGAAGGTTAAGATCAAAGAAGAAAGGCAAGTAGTTGTTTTCTGTGCGTAAGTGATAAAGACAGACAGTCTGGGGCAGAGCGCTGGATGTCACATTGGATGTATGGAAGAATAGTTTATGAAGTACTCTGTTTCCACGCCAGACACTGATTTTTGTTTATTTTTTGAAAAAACCCAACCAAACCAAACCTCTCCATTTTAAAAGTTCTGCTTTTTAAAATTAGGGAAAGTACTAACTTTTGACCAACTTTTAGCTTTGTGCTTGTTGAAAACAGTAATTTTACCTTATGGTTGGGAAACATTTCTTCTAGTACCAGCAAATCTCTGTATCTTAAGGTCCTTTCCAACCCTAACTATTCTATGATTCTATGATTTTGAGTCTTGCAGCGTAGGCTGCAATAAAATCACGTAAATACTTGGAACACCCTTGGTCACAGTTATCTTGTGCATGAGAGAATTCTCTACTGCTTCACATTATTCAGCATGTCTTTATATCTAATTGTTTTTCCCCTTCATGTGCTCTGTTCTAAGATTAGTACAGTTTCCCTCATGGATAAATAATTTAAACACCTGGACTGATTAAATGCATGCATCTGAGCTCAGGAGAATCACAATGTTAGAGTTGTATTTGATTCAAAGACTGACTTTTCTGAAGAGGATTCAAAGCAACTGAAAATAGCTTCATCACAGCAACATCAAGCATAAGTTGAAACTTATTGCCGTTACGTCATGGATTCTGGCAGTCTACATTTGCCTTCCCATTAGTGATGTCTCATTGAGCAATCAAAGGTTTATTGACAACTCGTTTACTTTTCCTAATTGCATGACTTACTGGAGGGCAGGACTCTCCTTCCCTTTGCAGAATGATGGCAAAGATGTTGATGCAAAGTGGGCCTTTGTTGCACAGTAACTTGGTTGCTCTGTTGGAAGGTGTTCTGTGAAGACAGTTGACTGCAGAAGGTTTGAGGCAACCTCCAATGTTGTATTTGACCCTGTGTTACTTGCAATGTGCCCCTTACCTGGCACTGCATGGGAAGATGCTAGGGTCCTTTGGGCCAAATGTGATGTCCCTGAGAAGTGGCAGGTCTCATGGGATGAGTGGCTGCTGCAGGAGGTCTGGGCTTGGCTTGGTGGTGCCAAGAGTAGCTGCTCAGGGGCGGCAACAGTCAGTGATGGTGTAAGGATTGCTGTCGGAGAGGTTTAGGTGTCAGGACCTGTCAAGATCCCCCTCTGCTGTTTCCGTTCCTGCTGCTCTGGGCTCATATGAGGGCTCATACAAACCCCTTGTGCTGGTGAAGGCAGATGTGCCTCTTGTCGGGGAGAGTGAGGGGCCGCAGCAGTGCTTCTGTCTCTTTAAAAAATCCTCTCCACTAATTTTCTTCCAGGATGTCTTTTCAAAGAGAAACAGCGCTCTGCCTTCCCTATGTAAAGCCATACATACTCCACAGCTGCCTATGGAAAACTGCAATCCAGACCAACTACCTAAGGAAAGAAGTCTTTTTCCCTGACGTGAGAGCCATCTCATCCTGCATTGTGATCAGTCAGCCCTCTGCCGTTTCATCTCAGGCTGGCTGACAATAGCACTCTCAGATGACTGGAGTTCCCTCTCCCTTTGTTGTAACAAATACTCTTAGGAACTACCTTTATAGAGCAACTGCATATCTTTAGGCTAAAGTTAAACACAGCTGGAAAGCATCTCTCATCTTTCACTCAAAACATCTTACATCTAGAGATTTAAAACCTCATGCCAGAAAGCTGTGGCCTAATACTTTGCCCATGATTTCCTGCTGTATTAGTGCTATTCTATAAGAACCTGAGTACCTTGGTTGCCCGGACCATGTCTGTTGTATTTGCAGAAGAAAGTGTGAAGAAAACTAGTGATGTTATGGAAGTTGCACTTTGCATTTTCATTCCCCTATTCCCCCCTCTCCTTTTCTTTTTTGGTTCATTTTTGTATCCAGTAACCTCACTGATTTGTCATCACATTAGCCCTCTATCTGGCTTTCCACCCTCCCTGATAAGCAGTGCTCAGTCAAGCACCAGGCTTTCAGTGAGCCAGGACAATTCCTGCTTGGATCTAGTTACTGCTTGTCTGTTGGACCCATCCATTACCATAGCAGCAGGCAGTTTTTGTTGTTTCAGATTATCTCTCACCCTAGCCCATTGCAGTTAGTTCCCTTTGCTTCTTCTAAAGGAAATCCTATGCCTGCTTTTATCTCTTGGCATAGTTTGGGAAGAGATGTAGGTTTCCTTATTAACCCTGGGCAGGTTTCCTGACTGCTTCCCATCCAACTTCAGCTCTTGGGCTTGTTTTAAGATCAGGATGGCTTCTCTCTCCTCTTTGCCACCTCCTCCTGCAACAGCGCTGCTTTGTGGGCCATGGAAATCCCGTGAGCACTGAAAGCTGATTTTCCTGCTGCCAGTCTTCCCATCACAATCAGTGGCCTCATGAAGTGGCCAGGCTGTCTGTTCTGTGCCTCACTGCTTGGTCCCCTCACTCTCCTCTTTGTCCTCTCTGCCAGCACTTCTGCTGTAACTTGCTGCTGTTAGTCACCTCTTTTTGGCAAAAGGCATCTCCCTCCACATCCCAGCCAGTGCTCTAGCAGGGCTTGCGTCAGTTGCATCAGCTCCTCATCTCAGCTTGCTTATCGAAAAGTATGTCTTAAAACTGTAGCAGTAGTGCTTTCCTAACCACCTGATAAGTTCCTGCAGACTTTCTGTGCTGCTGGGAACGTTTATGAAATCCTTAGTTATGACCAGTCTGTATTTTTATCCGCACCTGCACAACTTGCAGGAGGCCTCCATTTGTAACTTTTTCCTTCATCATGGACCTTTCCTAGAGTTTGGCCTGTGCAACACAGTTACAGATGCACTTTTAAAACTGTTCCCCTCTGGCTGTGTGACAGATGATCTGGAGAGCCACAGTAGAAATAGAAGTGCAGAGAGGGCTGCCTTCAGTTAATTTTTCCACTTGCTATCGTGTTCTTTTATCATCACACTTTTAGGAGATGACAGTGGGTTTGATCCAGAGGGATTGATGTCTGCTGCACTGGGAGACAAAGCTGTTACAGTGACGAAACAGCATGACAGCTAGTGATAGTTTACTTGTTCCAACTTGGGAGCGAAAAAAGATTGAGCATCTTCCCTAAAGAAACTTGGCTTCCCTGCAGTTTAAGCCAAGCCTGAGGGAGGGAGGAAGAATGCAAAACAGTGTAGGAAGCATGGAAAATGGATGATATGAGAAACATTTTGAGTAGAGACTGTTGCATCCCCACCTTGTAACTAGTTCAGCTTAAGTCACTTCTTGGCTGTCCAAATACAGCTGAAGCAAAAGAGCCCCAAAAGGATCTCTGTCACTTACTGCCTCTGGAACCTGAGCTGTTCACTTCCAGATGAACCAGAGGTTTTCAGCCTGATGCCCTTATGTTATGCATCCCCTATGTCTGTTGGAGCTGGGACAGGTAAGACATAAGCTAGCTGTAGTGATTTCAGAGACCAGAGTCATAGAATCAACTAGGTTGGAAAAGATCTTTAAGATTATCAAGTCCAACCATTACCCCAGGACTGCCAAATCCACCATGAAACGATGTTACTAAGTGTCTTGTCTACGCAGTTTTTGAACACTTCCAGGGGTGGTGAGGAGGTGAAAGCCTGTTCCAATGCTTGACTGCCCTTTTGGTGAAGAATTTTTTCCTAATATCTAGTTTAAGCCTCCCTTGGCGCAGCTTGAGGCTGTTACCTCCTTTCCTATCACTTGTTACTTTGGGGGAAGAGACCAGCCAATTCCTCGCTCCATCCACTTTCAGGTGGTTATAGAGACTGGCAAGACCCCCCTGAGCCTTCTCCAGACTATAAACAACGCCGGTTCCCTCAGCTGCTCCTAATTATACATGTGCTTCAGGCCCTTCACCAGCTTTTTTGCCCTTCCCTGGATCTGCTCCATCACCTCAGTGTGCCTCTTGTAGTGAGGGGCCCAGAACTGAATACACGATTCGTGGTGCAGCCTCACCAGTGCCAAGTACGGGGGGTGATCACTACCCTCGTCTTGCTGGCCACACTATTTCTGATACACACCAAGATGCCATTAGCCTTGGCTGCCTGGGCACAAGCTGTTTCATGTTCAGCGTCCATCATTCAGCACTCCCAGGTCCTTCTCCAGCTACTCTTTCCCAGGCTGGTAGTGCTGCAGGGGGTTGTTGAGGCCCAAGTGCAGGAAGAAACCCCAGGAGTAGTTGAGGCTAGGCAGATGTTGCTTTCATTGTTTAGCCCTTGGGAAAGCCTCTTCAGAGCCTGACTGGTGCTGACACCCGTTTGTCCCTGGATGCAAGTGGTACAGGATGCTGTAGGGACGCACTAGTTAATTGGAGCCATGCAGGTCCAGGTCACTTAACATTCAGGAGAGCTGTTTTGGCAAGATTTTCTCCATAAAACTAACCCAGAAGAAAGACTGTCAGCATTAAGTGACTTTTTTTTTTTTTTTTTTAGCCATTTGTCTTGTTTTGCTTGTAGGCATTAATGGACCTGTGTAAAAAAACATTCAAGACCTGTTAATGGTGGGGTAGTGTTGAAGTATGGTGTGCTTAGATGGAGCAACGGAAGAGAAAACCTCTTTTGAAGGCTCAGCATGTGATGGTGAGAAAGCCAGTTGCACTCCTGTGGCAGAGGAAGACAAATGTAGGTTCTTACTCTGTGCTATGTGTATTGCATGTGTTAAAAATGTACATGTTATGCTTAAGAAAAATTGAATGTAAATCCTGCCACGTTTACTTGCTGCTAGTAAAATACACAGAATCATAGAATAGTTTGAGTTGGAAAGGACCTTAAGATCATCTAATTCCAGCCCCCTGCACATTTCCTCAGTTGGTCATTATTATCTCATGGGAAAGTCACACCAGTTGTATTAACTTAATGGCAGATCTTTTAATGGAGTCAGTGGGTTTGGGATTTCACCCCATGACTTGGAAAACTTTGTTTATTCTGTCGCTGTAGGCTGGGGGGTTATAAAATGTGATTGCTTCATGCTGTCGGCTTGAAAAAGGGTAGTTGTGAGGAAAGAAAACTGAGCTGACAGAGTTACCTGCCAAAATAATTAAGTGCATAGCTAAACGAATACCGAAAGACAAGTAAATTGCTTTTGTACAAATAGCCTTTTTTCTTCTTTTTTTGAGGCTTGCTGAAGTGCAAAGATCCCTCTGTGAAAATAAGGTGAGCAATTAGTATTAATTGATTTGTTTTTTAATATCAGTTGGGATGAACTTGCTGAAGGTTAATGTGGAAATGTATGCAATTTCAGGAGAAATTGTTTGCATTTCATCTCTTGCATTTGTGGCTTTCCCTTAAACTGCTAATGGAAGTTCAATAACTAATGAGCAGTATGTTTCATTAAATGTGTGTTCAGCTCAGAATAGTTACCAAGTGTCTTTTGAGGATCCCTTTTCCTTGCTAGCCTTCTCCTTTGCTGGGTCTACAGTCTTGGATTTTACTCTCTGCTTTTTTAAGAATGTGAGTGGAGATAGTAAGACTTTTGTGTCCATTCCTATATTCCTCTTTGGAGACTGTTTTACATGGAAAGGCTGGTGGGTTTTTTGTGTATTTTGCCTTTGGTAGCAATTACTGCTGTTTGCAGTTGTGGCTTCCAGTTCAGAACAAAGCTGTTTTGTGTGCTTAGCAAGTAATAATTGTTGACAGTTGATAATGTTGGAGACCTCTCATTGTGGCTGGGATTTGAATTATACCAACTGTTACTGAACCCAAATTGTAGGGTTTTAATTTTAGCTTCAGGGCTCCTATGCTGAAATATTCTCCTTCCTCTGGCCGTAAATGAACAAAAAAGTCAGTGTTAGAGGTCTTTCCTAAACCTACCAAGTAAGACACAGAGCTGAAGTGTTGCAAAATCTGCCTAGATTTCTGTTCTTACTCTTGTCTGCTCAGACTTCCTTGGTAACACCTAGTTCTTGCATCCCATGGGTGGTTAAACTGCTTCAGTTCATGTTTAAATCTGTGATATATATGTTAGGTAGAGTAAGATGGGAATTGCGGGGGGACTCTGTTTGTCCAGTTACTGATGCAGCCCATGGACCATATGCCACTTAAAACCCAGTTCAGCACACTGGAACTCAGCAGGCAGGGGTGGCTCAATGATGAGACCCCCAGTGTGGGGGAGCTCACAGTGCCTGCACCAGCAACATCGAGTTGCTGCTGTGGATGAGGCCTTGGTTGAAAATCTTTCTTGCTTGTGGCTTTGAATGAGGTAACTGGTGTTATCTGGCCCTTTTTTCAATTTATTTGCTTGGTTAAATTTTCATGAGCAGGATGGTATGAAAATGAATGTGTCATTATTAACAAATGTCCAGGAGTGCTTCATGCTCAGAAGTGATTAGGAGATTAAGTAATGGATTAATTGTAATTATTTCACCAGAACCCTCCTGCCGTGCTTAGACACAAGGCATGTGTCCTCTCTGAAAGGGTTGTGTCTGGGGTTTGCTCACGTGTGGCTGTGAGAGAGTGTGGGGTTTGCTCACGTGTGTGTGTTGTTTTACATTGGAGAATTATTTGTTGTCAATTGACGTTTTCATCCTTGTTTCCCAAATTAAATCTGTTTGGCTTTCAACTTTGAATAGATCTGAAGTTTTTACTTCGGCATGTGGAAATGTTTCCCTGAAATCATATTTTGCCAACAAACATTATTTTTGTATCAGAGGAAGGAGCTTGTGAGAATGATAAAAACAGTGTCTCTTTCGTCACTTGTGAGTGTCTGGAGATACCTGCTGGGCATGAGTTGAAGGTAAGCTCAAAACTGGATGAACAATGTAGTTCTTGGTGCAGCCTTCTCTTCCTGTAGGGTATTGGGAATGCACTCTCACATGGTATTTGATCTTTTTCTTCCATGAAATATATCTGTGGAGGGCTACTAAACAGTGCCAGTTCCTTTTGTCTTAGAGATCAGTGTAAGGTCAGGGCAGCTGCAACTGACTTTTCTCACATCCTTGTGAGTGTATTTTGGGGCAGCAGAGACTTGATCCTCTCATTCAGAGATACATAAATGCTGGTTCTCCTCTCATTTGATTTCTAATAGTCTTGCACCAGGTTTTGTGATGGTTGCATGCATTTATTTCTGGACGGTGTGAACTTGAAATTTGGCAGTGTCGTCATCGTATATATTATCTCTGTTGGGCGTCTGTTATGTGTGAGGCTTGTGATGGGTCAAGGAAAGGCTTGGATGGTATTAACCAGCAGTCATCAGTTTAGATGATGGCCAAATTCATGTCGTAGGTGGTTTGGGTTGGGTGTTTTTTTGTGCCTCAGGTCAAGGATGAATTAATTTCTATGTTAAAAGCTCAGGCATAGCTCTGCATTCATGGCTTTGTGAAGACAGTCACTGAAGCGTGTGACTGTGGAGGTACTTAGTGGTTCACTAATTACCTTACTCACTTCAGCTTGCTTGGGCCATCTGTGGTTAACACGCTACTGGCTCTGTAGCAGGGTGTTCAGGCTTGATGGCTATAGATGTTGCTCACACAGTTCTCTCATGCCAGTGCTCAGAAGGAGAGCTGGGCTTTATTTAGCTGTCTGTGTGGCCCCTACAAAGAGCCGCCCTTTGACAGGAAGGTGTGGGACAAGTCTCCAAACATAGGGTTTGTAGGTGCTCCAAGCTTGTAGGAAGAAGCTGGGTATGAAAAAATGTACAAAATGCTCATGAAGTGTTAAGACTTCAGACAGACTGGTGGTTTACTGAGGGAGCTCAATATCTCTTCTGTATTTGTTTGCCTACTGGCAGACAGTCACTCTGTCTTGTGTGTAAGTGTGCCTGGCCCCTGCCACCTCTTGAAGAGAGGAGGGACATAAGGTGAGGGAACAAAATCTAGTGAAGAAACATGAGAAAGCTGCTATGGGAGACCTCTGGTAAAAGTGGCCCTGAGCAAGTACAGTTAGTGGCAGCTGGGGTGTGTGTGTCTTGGAAGCTGTGGATGTACATTATAGAAGTAAGGTCTTCTGAAATTACAGAAACATCCCTGGCTGTATCTTGGTTTCTATGTTAAGTTAGAAAACACACTCTGTTTTTACCAGACCTTGTTAAAACAAAAGCTATGAGTGTGAGTGTCCTTACATTAAATGAAGAAGAAAAGCGTACCAGTTTGGTGTTCAGATGCAGATGTGAAGCCAAATGCTTGACCTAACTGAGGGATCCCACACATCATCCCTTTCCCTTGCCTTTTCTTCCCATTGCAGATTGGGATCTGCCCTGATGTCCTCCACCTGTGGCCTTGTCTGAGGGATGAAAGAGGCTAGGGGCGGATGAGGAGGCATCTGGAGAATGTGATGAATTGAGGGTGGGGTGGTCTCTCAATTGTGTTTGGTTGTTGTGTTTGTTTATTTATTTAAACTAAGAGTGCCAAAAGATGCTCTCCCCTCCTTTCCCTTCCTGGAAAAGAAGAAAAAGTAGCTTTCAGAAGGGACCCCCCAGGGTATGGTAGATAACCTGTCTGCATTTTTGTGGCTGGGAGAAGTCTCCTTCCCTTAGGCCCTACCCTGTGTAGGCCCTTATCTGTTCCCCATCTGAGCCCTAGCGATGCCTGGTTTTACTGATGTTTTAAAAAAGAACCAAACTGTTGGTCAAGTCCTATGAAACCTCCTCAGGCAGATGGATGTGACTGTGGCTGCTGGTGGTGGGGTCCCAAAATGCTGGAGGGCTTCTCCTGTCTTCCCTGGTATTGTATGGTGTATGTGTCAGGACAAGTACAGGCTGCTGCTGGAAGGAAAAGCAAGTCCTCTGCAAGTGCTCTTCCTCCTGCTGGACACCTGAACAGCAGGTAGATGAGCTTGCACCCTGGCTGGCACACTTGCTTTCTTGTTGCTGAGCTTCTGTGGCTGTTTCTGGCCCTGGCTCCTCTAGTTTGTCTTCTTGATTTGGCCTTATGTTGCTGTGGAGCTCAGACATGAAATAAGTGCTTGCCAGGGTAATATCTACTCTCTCTTTGTCTAGAATGGTTCCATTCAAGTGGAGTAGTTTTAGAAGTTGAATGACTTTTTTGTTTTCCATCAGCACTTTGCTGTTGACTCCTTTTGTCCTCCAGTGGGAGCAGGAGAGGCAGCAAAACCTTGTGCTTAAGAACAAACTTTCAGCTTGGTGCAGCTGTAGAAGCAAATGCATCTTTTCTTTTGCAGAGTACCCAAATAGTCTTGAAATATGGGAAAAGAGAGAAAGAGAAATGATGCTTCAGGTTGCTCCTTGTGCTGGAAGTGTGGGAGAACATCCTTGGGCCTGGGTCTTGTCTGTTTGCTTCGTCCTGGAGCGTGGCAGGAAAAAGGGTGTTGATGGAGCTCTGTACCAGAAACAGAAAAGATCATTTTTCCAGAACAATTTGATCTGTGCCCTGTTGGCATGCTGTAAGGGGCAGCAGCAGTAGTGGAAGCACAGTTTTGCTGCTGGTTCTCAGGATCCCTGCCAGCTGAAATCTTAACTGAGGTGTGTAGGGCAGGTGGGATCGCCCTAATGGGAATCATCATGTGGCAGAATTGGGAATGGCAGCACATGAAATGCCTTGGGAGATCTGGCTGCTGCAGATGCTCAAGGTCTCTGGAGTCCGTGACCAACTGAGTCTCGGTCTGCCGGGAGGTAATTTATTCCTTCTTTTGATGGACAGGAGAGGGAGAAGTTCATGCGTGGTGCCTCCTGGCAAGAGGGAGTGAGCAGCAGATTAATATGAACATCTTGGGCTGGGGACCCTGCTCAGCAACTTGCACAGCCCAAGGGTTGTGGTCTGTAACAACCAGCAAAAGCAGCAGCCCCGGGGGGGGAGCTCTGGAGGCTTCATTTTGATGCTGGGGAGCTGTGGCCAGCAATGTGAAGCAGATGAACCCAAAGTGATGCCAAGCAGGATAACAGCACAGGTCCAGGTGGATCATCAGGCATGTGCAAGGGAGAAGGAGGCTGCTTGAGGAAGTGTATAGACCTGCTGTAGGGTGAGGTGTTCTGACCCTGCCAACCAGGCAGGTGAAAAGGAGTGACAGCAAACTGGATCTGCTGGTGCAGGCAGAGGTGGGTGAGGGGTGGGAGGTCAGCGGTCTCTGAGCCATGCAGCCTGTAAGCCAAGAGCAGGCTTGTTAATGTCAGCAGAATCCAACACATCTTCAGGGGCTTTCACTCATGAGTGATAGTAGTACATGTTGCTCTCTTAGATCTCCCCAAATGCTTGTTGACAGAAGGAATGTGCAGATTTCTTGCCTCAAGCCTCCTCTGCTCTAGCACAGCCTGCATGAATAGACAGAGGGGGACCCATTTATCCAGCTTTTCTCTGGGCCACTGATAACCCTTTAGGTGTTGGAGCTGGGAAGCCTCCTGCTGGGTTTCAGTTCCTCTCTTGAATTGGAAAGACTCATTTGAAGAAGTATTTTTAAGCCTCCAGCTGCTAACACAGGGAGTCTCACAGTGTTGCTGCTGAGTGGGGATCTTCTGAAGACGTCTGTATTATATGACCCTATTTGTACAGAGACACGGTTTTCAGCTGCAAGGGTGCCATCTGCTAAAGCCTCTGAGAGCACACCCTGTGTTGGACCAAGGGGGGAAATTCACGGAAACCATTTAACATAGTGTTATTTAACATAATGTCTGTGGACAGCAGTCTCTCTTCAGGGCTGGTGAGTACCCTTAACTAGATGTGTAACTTCTGTCAGGCTGAAGCTGGAAATTGCTTGTGGTTTTTTGTACTTTTAAGGGTTTTTCAAGAAGGCAAAAGTATCATTAAGCGTTTTGAAACTTACCCAGGAGTGCTGGCCTGCCTGAAATCTGCATATGGCTTTTCTAGCACCAGTGTGCTCATTAGCTGTTGTGCTTAGCTAAGCATCTCTCCTCATGTCACTAAATTATTTTCTTGGTCTCAGCTGTCGGTTGTACCTGAGCTGTGAAACTGCTTCTTTAAAAGAGACTTGTGCCAAAAAATTGCTTGGAGCTGAATCTGCAGTGGGAGAAGACTGGTACAGTCTGTAGGAATTAGTGGGAGAAGACTGATTAATCGTACAGTTGTGGCAGGTGACAGCAGGAGAAGAGTAAGATTGGAAATGCTGAACTGCATAAAGGAAATCAGCGGGTCGTAATGTGGCATATGTGTATTTCTGAGATGGGGAGAAAAATCTGTGCTCAACTTCTTTCAAGGCCTGCTTTGGTTGTTGTCAAAAGGAGTAACTTAATCACCATTACCTCAGTGTTACTTTAAATGTGTTGTTAGTGAGGTTTTCAGGTGTTGAGATGACCTTTGTTTCTGATGCTCTTGGCAAGACAAGAAGTGTTCACCCAGCTTAGATTGGCAACTCTGGTTTTGTCCTCACTGTGGACATAAAGAACAAGTTGACCCAATGTGATGACCTAAGACTCAAGTTGTACCAAAATAATTTTTCAAGGTTTTTTTTTTTTTTTGTTTTTTTTTTTTTTTTTGTTTTTAATTATTCTTTCTAGTATGTCTGCACTGAATTTTCATGTTACCTAAGCATTTAGTGTAGTGCAGTCTTAACTTAAATAATATCCAAAGGGGGGGTATTTCACCATGTTTCAATATATATGCCACCTTTCCTTCTTCTTTCCTCCTCCTCCTCCATTTGCCACGGTTATGGATCTGCCAGCATTAGAGCAGTGCATGTGTGAATCTGTAGAAGACCTTCTCTCTCCCAGGAGCTCTGGTGTTCTGAGTTGTCCTACACCGCCCGTATTGCATGGTGTATTTCGTGAGTCCTGTTGTCTGTTTTCACTCATGCATAGTTGTCGTAACCATCTCCTTAATAAATGTGGGTACTTGAAAGTGTTTATACCATCAAAGTGTCTGATGCAAATGTACAATCTCTCAGCACATCCTTCTTTTCCTTGAGTACCTTAAAGCCTCCTTGAGATGGTGGGAGGGATTGTATGTGAAACGCTTTTTATCTTTCTAGGAGAAGGTGTCTGGACCTGTTTGTACTTCAGGGGCAGGCACTATGCCTCCTTTTATCCATGTGAAAGACCTGCTTTTCTTCTTTTATTTGCAGGATGTCTTTGCCTTTGCTTGGTGGTGTCACATACCACACAAAATAGGAAGATGTCAGAAATGGAGGAGAGACAAGTGTGTGTGTGTGTTGTATTCTTCTTCTCTGCAGTTGACTGTGGCATGTATATGGTTCTCCAATCCTTAGCAGTATCTGGCCAGTAAATGCTTGCCTGATGAATTTTAAGCAGGGTGAAATTGAAGATAATGTGTTGAGAAACATCACTTGCTTCTCATCCTGTGTGGTAAGGGTGAGGAATGCCCCTGTGTGCCGTGGAGCATGGGTGCAGCACTACACATACTGGGCTTTGGCAAGGCAGTGGGGTGCCCCATCCTGCTGCTTGTCAGTTGCACTGGCTGACACATCAACACCCACAGAACAGTTTGGGGGGGTTGGGAATGGATGTTTTTGCTGTAATTAACTACCATGCCATTTCCAGTCTCATCTTTGCAGGACGTGCTCTCTTCCCTCCACATATACCCTGTATGCTAATTGCTTTCCTTCCGGGGATTATTGGTGCATGTTGCTTTCCCTTCCAATCTTTAGGTACCTGTGGAAGAAAATGGGTACTTTTCCTCTCTCTTGCCAAGTCCTGGCAGCTAAATGCTGCTGTAACAGCCTCTTTTCTGACGTGTTAAAGGTGACTGGAAAAGGTAAAGGAATTACAAAATGCCAGGTTCTATCTGTCTCCAAAATCAAGTGGAGCGTATTTCTTGCATATGCTATTGCATATTTCAAGATTGGGATGATAATTGTTGCTGGTTTGACTTGGTGGCATATTGAGATGGAAGATTTGGCTGAGTCTGTAAACTTTAATGCTTCAGTGGGACACAGTGTTCCTAGGTAATGCAAACTCAGAACTGAGGTCGCATTGTACAGTGCCATAAAACAGTCCTGGCTTCTTGCAAGTGGGTAGGACAATTGATATTGATGGAGTTCCTCTGGTTTGCCAACAAAATTTAATCTAGCCTTAAATCTTGTCTTTCAAGTTAGATATAGCATTGTCACTTGTCAATGGTTTCTTTCCTTTAAAATTGCTTCTGTAGTGCTTGGTGGAAGAAGATAATTTCTACCTCTCTAAGCTTTTGAAGAGATTGAATAAATGTGTCTTATATTAACCCGTGCCAGTATTTTCTGTATTTAAAATACTGTTTCTCCCAGCTGAGATTAAAACAATGAATTTCCCAGTCTCATTTGACTTAAAAATATACTAAATTCCAGGGGCTGAAAGTGTGTGGCATTGCCAGAGGAGACTGAAGTACTTGTGGCATTTGTTGCAGAGAAAACATTCCAAGGCAGTGGAGAGTCATATTGTGTAACCTCGTTTTATAGAATAAGATAAAACTTGTAGAAATCCTCAAGAGAATTTAAACACTGATACCTATCGATCCATCTATATAGCTAAAGCTGCAGAGATGTCAAAGTGATTGTCAGAGCCTGGTTTCTTTCCTCAGATTCCTCAAAGGTTTGTTCTGATGTTTGGGTCTGTTTTAATCTCCCTGTCTTGTTATCAGGGTCCTGCTGCCACTTACGCTCTCTTTGTACTTGGATTGTAATATCTGCTTCCACTGCAGATACCTAAAGTAAACCTGCTGCTACTTCTGTTCAAGTAGTCTCCTGAGTTGGGTTTTTTTTTTGGAGGTGAATATAATCTGGCATACTCTCAGTATTTATATGTATTCATGTGGCATCCGGCTAGTGATCCAAAGGTCCATTGGGCTTAGGCATTTCATGTAAAATAGCCCCTGTTTCACAAAGAAGACACTAATAAAGTGTCTAACCATGAGGCTGTGAGGATGCTGCTGCCCTGTGGCTCTGTTTCACTGCTTGCAGTACTAGGTAATAGCTCTGACAGGGGCTGCAAGATCACTGTTATACCATATAATGCGAATAAGGGTGTCAGCTGCTTATACTGGGTACTTATGTTATCTGCTTTGTTGAGTGAAACTTGTAGTGGTGCCTGGAATGTGGCTGCTGCTTCAGGTGTTGCACCCAGCCCCAGCATACTACAGGTAGCCTCTTGCCTCATCTGCAGCTGATGTGGGTTTGCATGACCCCATGGATGTTGGGGGGGTTTGGTGCACAGCAGAATCCATGTGGCCCTTGGTCTCAGTGGAGCCTTTTCTACAGAAGAAAATGGGTTTGGGTTGTTTGGTTTTTTTGTGTTTTTTTTTTTTTTTTTTTTTCCCTGGTGTCTCTTGAAAATGCAGCTTTGTGGTCCCTTCAGTTCTGGAAAACTGGTCTTGGAAAGAGGCTAAGCTTTTAAGAAAGCTTGAATTTCAGCTTGTCTGTGTGAGAAACCAGCCAGCCTAACTGTAATAGGATTGTTCTGGCTCGTTTTAATTGTGCTGATCTAACTTGTGTGAATGCTTTAATACAGGGTAACAGTCAGGAGCAGACTTCTCTCTGAAACCTGCAGTCAAACCAACCAGTTGTGGCTGTTTGAACCCTTCTTTGATGCCTGGTAGCTTTGAGACCTGCCAGCAGTTGTGTGTGATCCAGGTAGCAAAGAACATTTCTGATGCTCATTCTTACTGGTTCTTGCTGCTTGTGCTGTGGATCTGAATGTGTTTGCACTGCGGATGACCCACATTGGGGGTAATGATAATAGTCTTTTGTAAATATTTTAAGCCAGCAGTTACTCATGCATACAGTATTTATTTTTATTTACTAATTTTGCTCAATGTTAAGAGCAGAAAAGTCAAACACCCAGAAGTTCAGAGGAAACCCTGCTTGAAAACTGCTTAAATAAATAACATGCAATTGTGTAGTGAGTTTATTTATTGATTTTTTTTCTTCCTAGGACCTTCATTCAGGATATTTTCTTTCAGCAAAGAATGAAAAGATTATTTTTTTAAAATGTCCCTAATGTAACCTCCAAAGAATATTTTAAGCAGCAGCATTGGAGGTATTTTGTGCAGACAGCAGGACGTATCTTTGAGGGGTCGTTGGTACCGTGTTTTGCATTTCTTTTGTGGCCTTAAGGAATTACCATTGCTGTGGGAATCCCTTTTAGAAATGATTTAGATGCTGGGGGAATTTGGGCTGTGCTTCCTGTCAAATCTTTATTTGGCTAGAGAGAAGGTTGTCCTTCTACCTATTAAATTCCTGTCCTATGAGCAAAGAGATCAGTACTAACCCCTAAGTCTTAAAGGAAAGAGGGCCCATGTGAGCATCTCACTGATGGGAGAAGCTTTCAGCTTCTTCTGTGGAGAGCAGCCTGGCTCTGTGGCCGAAAATGCTGCCAGGAAGGCTTAAAGAGGGCCTCTATTGGTATTTTCTCCTCTGGGGTTCAGATCAAACTTTCGATGTAACAGTGTCAGCAAAACCCCCAAACGCTACCTCTGAACATTTCACTGCAAAAGTAATTGACTTTAAAGGTTTGTTTTAAGCCTTGGCTTCTGAGCCTCTTTCAAATCAGAGGTATTGCTGAAACTGGTTTACAGTATTTATAGAGTTTTTGCCACTGAGTTTACTGTGTGTGAGAGGGCATCCCTTTCTTTTTCCACTGTGCATGAATTGCTGTTAGGTCTTTTATGGAAGGTTTGCTTCAGAAGATTCTAAGTATAAATTCTCTATCTGATATTTGACTTGAATGAGTATACTGCTAAAAAATTAATGGGATGGAATAGCCTGGATGATGATTTCTCTTCTGATGTGAAGAAGTTTTATGTTCTTCTTTTCTTTCTAATTGCCTGGCGAGCTTTCTTCTTAATTATCCATGTATCTATCTCAGTATTTTTACTCTGCATCCATTTCCCTCAGATCCTGGTGCTTGTAGTGGGGTTAGCAACTTTACTCTGCCAGCACTGGCATTGCTTTTAAGAGGTCCAACTGTGCCAGCTGCTGACGTGTTTAATATGGTTCTGTACGTTTGATGTCTGGGCTGATAACCTCGGGCAGTTTGGAATGCTTCAGCTATACAGAAATGGAGCTGAAATAAAAGGTTTTCGTACTTGAAGATAATTTTCTGCACTGGAGTTAGAAGATTTCCAGTCTTTCTTTCCTGTGGTGTTGGTGTGACCTTTGGCTGCCCACTGCCACACCACAAGCAACTATATTGGCTTTGCTACCAGTTACCGTGGGAATGCTCAGCAGGCCCACACTGGGTGTCTGAAAGACATCCGAGGCAGCCCTGGGAAGGGGTGATAGATGGTGTTGCTGCTGCCCTCAGCAATCCCCCTGAAGATCCCGTCAAGGGTGGCAGGCAGCACTCCCATGGTGTGGCCTCTCATGGATGCTCCTGGGGAGATGTGGTACTTGGCCCAGGAAAGGCAGAAGGGGCAGTGGCTCTGACTTTATGGGGTTACCCATATCTTTCTGTTTACGAGCACATGCAGATTTTTTCCAGGGAATAATGAGGACAGGGCAGAGGCAGATTTTACTCTGGGACAGTTTTTATATCACATTGCAACAGTTTTATTTCCCGTGGGCAAAGCCAAATGGTAAATACCTTTTAGAGTGCAATGAAACATTAATTACTGTAGCATAATCTTATCTTTGGCTCTGCTCTTGCCATTTTGAAAGCCTAGGTACAGCATTTTCCATAGCTTGGATTTGTTTGTGTGTGAAGTAAGCTATATAATTAAAACAAACATGTTTTCCAGCAAAATATATTCACATATACTGTCTATATGTGGGTAAAAGTAAGTAGTGTCTTCGCTGATGTTATTTTTTTTTTCTTTGAAGCATTTTTTTAATATACCTAATTGGCAATTTCCAATATTATTCTTTGTAATTGTTTTCTGGTCATTGTCTGCTCTGGTTTGGAAAGGCTCATTAAGAAGAAAAACGCTTGACCCCCAGCTGAAGAGTGGTATTTATGATGTGTTATGTGATGGTGAGAGTGATTTGCAGAAGGTGTTTTTGCCAGTTTGGATCCTGTTGCTAACAAAAGTGGTATTGATGAGGAAATTGCTTTTTTCCTGTCTGCTGTGCTTGAGCAGTTTGTGTATGTGGTGCTGGGAAATGGGGGTCTGTCTCAGGTTTTGGTTTTTTGAGTTGTAAGGCAGGTGGCTCTGCTGCAGCCCTCTTCCTTTTAGAGGACCTGACCCAAAGCTTGGGCCAGCAATTAGGATGGCAGTGCTATTGCAGCATTCAGACTGAGCAGGCAGCTCAGTGGGTTTCAGCAAATGGGTGCCCATGTGGCTGGGATTATCTGGTATTAAATGAAACAACAAAAATGCAGACAAAATCTGGGTGTTCTGTGTGTCATTTACTACTGGCACGTCTCAAAAGCTTACATGGTGCCGTGGCAGGTCAGAGGACTGAATGGCACATCCATGTGTGACTGTGTGTATAAGTAGTCTCCCATTAGGTTGTTAGGTTTGCTCACTGGGACTGGGAGGTGGGAATGTGCTTTGCAGGAATGGGGTCTGATTTAAACCAGGCTTCATGAAACAGTTTTGCAAAAAAGAGCTGTGTTGGCAAGGGTGTGTGGAAACATCTTTATTTTTATTCCCTGCTGCCTCCTGGAGTACCTGGGCAGGCATATACCCCAGCAGGCTGGCTGGTTTGGTGTCCCTGGCTAAAGAATAGACTAAGGAAGGAGCTAAAGAAGTCCTTGCAGGAGGACTGCTTGGGGGGCATGCCCTGGCCCTGCTGCTGTGAGGATCTGCCTGTGTGGCTAGGGACAGGGGCAGCACTTGCCTATGGCAGATCTCTGGAAACAGAGACTGGGGTCTGTGTGCAATGTGGGCACTTGGGACATAGCTGCAACTCTTGGGGCCTTCAAGAGGAGGTACATCTACAAATAAAAATAGACCTGCCTTTGGAGGTGCTTTTTGATTTCCTAAGTGTTGCAGTGACATTTATATGCCATTTGAAGTAAACCTCAGTTGTTCGCTTTTCACACTCATCTCCTTATTTTATAACATCTTCATGCTGGCATCAATTTGAGCCGCATCTCCTATAAAATAATATAGTTCATTCCAGCTGAAAACCAAGAACTTAATTCAGCTTCACTCTGGTCACCAAGCTCACTGGAACTGCATCATATTGGAAATACAGAGATAAGCTTCTTTGGGTATAGCACTGAAATACCAGCTGCAGCCCTGATGAAGATTTGGGCATCTGCTTAACTCAATGCACATGGTGTGTAAATACAGACCATGCATCAATACATAAAGCCGAACACGTGTGTTGGCTATGTGAGCCTTAAACTGTCAGATGCAATGTGGAATAACCTGAACTGAAATGGAAAAAGTAACTATGTTTTCATTATATCTACAGGGTATGTGGCAAGAAACAAAGTGTGGGTTTTAAAAAGGGACTGTTCCACAACAGTTGCATTTCTTTTGATACTCAGTTATATACCTCTGCATGTGTGTCTGTACACATTTTTGAAACACTAGTCTCTGAACTGTGTTCATGGAGCAGCCACCCGTCAGGAACTGACCTGGGGTCCTACAGAGCTAAAGGCATGAATTATGACAGCCTGTGAGACGTGGATCCTTAATTGAGGTTTTTCATCCTTTGTGCGTCAGCAGCAGAAGGGGACTTACCAGTTGGTTGGATTCATGAAGACAGCGGGTACGCAGAGATGGGCACACAAGGAAGAGAGACCAGACGGAGCAGTTCTTCTTGTTCCTCCTATCCACATTCTCAATCTTTCCAGAGCCTGCTTTTTCAGCAACAAACATGCCTGTGCTGTTACTTAGCTTGGTCGTTTTTGTCTTGCCAAGTGAAGAACTGATCCTGAAAGGCTCCTGTGGAGTACTGTGAGGAGCCTGCCCCTGTTCCCTCTGTAAGGAGAGGTTGTGCATACTTTTAGCGCAGGTATGCTCAGCCCCCACAGACTTCACTGGGACATGAGGGTGCTTGAAAGTGGGGGCCAGTATAGCCCTAAAACTTTCCTCTAGGTTGTGTGTTGTTGTTTTTGGCTGTGCAGAATCAGAAAGGTCACACATGTTAACCTTATCTTCTTTGCTTCATTTCAATGTGGCTATTACCCTTTCTGCAATCTGGCTGCCTGGCCAAATATGCTACTGCTTGGGACATGTCTGTTTCCTGGTCTCTTTGAGTAACTGTACAGACCATCTTCCTACCATTGTCTCAGCCTAAATATCCTTTGAAACTAGAGCAAACCAGGCTGAATAGAGGGGAAAAGATCCTTTTACTCTTTTAACAGATTCTGATATTAACTTTATCAGTGGGCTATCAAGCATGGGAGGAAGCTGCCTTTGAAACAGTCATCATAAACCCCATCACCAATTCAAATGCTGCTTTGCTATTGAAACAAGAAACACACTTCAAAGAATCTTTCCTTTCTGAGCTAATGCAAAAACGTTTGTGGCTGTAGTATGTGTTACTGTATGTACATCGGGGCTCTGCTGTAAATACAAGGCTGAATTCAGTGGTGGCATTGATCCTCCCATCTTCCTCCCCGACTCTCAGCCCCTCAAGTGAATTATGCCTTGTGTTTTGTGCAGGGCCATCTGTTTCCCTGTATGTTCTCTTTTGCTGCAGCCTGATTTGAATGGAAAGGTGAGTCTAAATACATATGACGAGGAGA
The DNA here is from genome assembly GCA_024733675.1 of Psilopsiagon aymara. Lineage (NCBI taxonomy): Eukaryota > Metazoa > Chordata > Aves > Psittaciformes > Psittacidae > Psilopsiagon > Psilopsiagon aymara. The sequence continues at coordinate 24,332 of JANRGW010039954.1, forward strand.
ACTCTTTTGTGTTTCGAAACTCTTGTTTTCCAGCGGAGGAGCCAAGCCATAAATGAAACACTGGGTTCTTAGCTGTCCTGCACATGTGCTCCTAGTGACAGAGTAGGGTTTTTTTAGGGCAGATTTGAGGGGCACCTGAGTTTGGGGATTAATTTGTCACTTCAGACATATACGTATCTTGTGACCAGGCCTGAGCAGCTTTTCAAAGAGGTACTTCACAGTATGACTGCCCGGTAGCCACCACCGTCACCCATCCTCCTGATTCATGCACAGGAGAGAGATGTTACAGCTATCTAGGTTTTTTGTTATCTCCTCTTACACTGTAAATGTTAATTTAATTTCCACATTTAGAGACCTTAATTAATTATGAATAAAATAATTTGTATGAATCTGATCTGAGAGGTGATGGATTAATGCCTCTCTGGAAACATAAGACTGCTTTACCAGAAGGGATTCAGCACAGGAGTGGCTGTGCTAGCTCTGCCCTGTGTGCATCCCTGTGACAGGGGGTGGGAGAAGAAGGAGTATTTCCATTCTCTGGCATCCTGGGGAGGCTGGCACAAAGGAGAGGACAAGGAAAATGCTATTGACCACGTGGTGAGATGATCAGGGAGCTAATCTGCTCGGAACCACTCTTGTAGGGCTGATTTTCACCAAGGGTTCCCTGCCATCTGCATACCCTGAGTTGTATGGGTGCAAGAGCACCCTGCAGAACGCAGGGTCTGGCACACAGGGTGCACATGGAAGGAGTTATCATTTTTGGCAACAGCATGGGCTTTGGCCAGCCCACAACACCTGGAGTAGCATGTATACCCATCTCTTCTCTGCTATGGAAGAGGTCTTGTGCACTCCTCTGCCTTCTCTGCTCTCCTTAGCCCCTCACCAGGCTCGACTGCCTCATACTTGCTTATGTTGAGCTGAGTAAGTTCTGGGTCCACTGGATGGCTGGCTTTAATAGGTCTGATGAAGTAATAATTTGGTTCCAAATACATATTGTCATTTTTGATGCGTGGTTGGATTTCCCTTCTGTCAGGTGGAGTAGAGCACTGTGCAGGTCATCACTGCCTGTCTCTTTTCTGCCTTGTTTTTTCTTTCCCCCTTTTTATTTCTTCTTTCATTAGGGATCACAGAATTCAGTGAAACTTTCAGGCTTGGTCCTCAGGTCTCCATACAGGTAAAACTTCCAGCCATCTCAGCAATCACCTTGGCTTTGGTGCGAGGCTGGTTGCTTGATGTCTGCAGGATCAGTCATTTAACAACTGAAACATTTATCAGGTGCTACCTTTCCTCTGTGTCATGGACCTCTTTACAGTTCCTTTTTTCTTTTGTTAACTGTTCTGCAGAGGCCCATGGGCCTAAAGTAACTTCTGCCGTCTGTCTCCTGGCTCCACAAGCAGTAATGCCAGTTTGATGCCTGTGTGCACACACACATTGAACTGTCCTTCTGCTCTTCCCACCTGATCCGTTCTGTTTTCAGGGACAGCAGGGTATAGAGCTGAGTCCAGGTTTGGTACTCCAGGCTCTTCTAGGGCTGAAAAGAGTTTGTTTTCTTTTCCTAGAAGCTTTACTTGCAAAAGTGAACAGTGAGCAATCCAGCTCCTAGCAGTTTTATTTGGCGCAGTTTTGCACCCTGGGTCGTCTCTAGCTCTTCCTCAGCAGAACTGGTGGAAATGTTATTGTTTAATCCCAGCAACCTTCCTGAAGTCCTGAAGGTTCTGGCTCATTACTTTCCCATGTGCTGTGGGTATTCGTCTCCAGTTAGCAATCCTGCTGGATGATGCCTTGGCTTTGGATGCAGGTCAGGTGTTGCGCAAGGTCTGGCTGTCTGTCTGTCTGGAGGGCAGATTGCCATCAACAAGCTTCAATATTTTGTCATGAAATAATACTTAACTTCCAGGGGTCAGCTGGAGGTGATGGCATTGTGTTGCTTGGAGTGATTGACAAGGCAGTGACAAAGCTTTATGCTGCATAACTCGTTTTCGTGTCACCAAGTACGATAAACAAGAGCTCAGACCCCCAAAGCAGCAGTAAAGGCTAGCTGGGTTAAGGTTTTAAGCTCTTTATAGCAAACTATCAAAAAATAGTCTAAACAGAAGTGGTCGAATTACTCACAGGGCCCCCTGGTTTTGTATGTCTTCTTCATGCTTAATCATTTCTTTTCCAAATGAATAATTTCATAACGTTTCTTTTACAAGGTTGTAAACCAGACACTAAATGAAACAATTGCCAAGTACTTGCGGAGTGTGGAGGTGAATGTGGTAGTGGAGGTTGATGTACTGCACGCATCCCTGCCTGTAGGCTTCAGCTGGTGCTCAGGGGGTGAAAATCCACCTATGGTGAAGATAGGGCCAAACCATAGGGCTTCCCTGTTGGTCTCTCCTTTGCCCTGGCCCACCCAGCAGGAGGGGGAATGCTGGTCATGGCAAAGACTGAACAGTATGGAGCCCCATTTCTGTCCCCTTGCCCTGCTGTGTGCCTGGCCAGCTCCATTAGGTGGGTGTTCTGCTCAGAGTCCCTTCTCTGTTTTACTGTTGACCTCTTGATTCCTCTTCCTCTCAGCTTTTTTGCATGTGTTGTCCCTGACAATCATCTGGTTGCCCAAACCTTTCTCTCTCTCTTTACAAAATAAAGCTTTCACTGTTGTTTAGCCAATCTCTGTTTTTTCTAAAACACTGGTATTGCAGCCCCTGCTACTTCCAGTGAAGATTCCTGACAGAGACGCAAGCCTTTGCTGGTTTTGTGTGTATTTACTCCAGTACTTGTTGGGCTAAGCTGTTCTTAGAGTTTTCTTGAAGGCTTGAAAGAAAAAAAGGGGGGGGGGGGGAAGCATGTTTGCATAAATATATTGAACTGATACACAGTCTGTTCGGAAAACAAGACAATAAAGACAGGCTCAGCTACTTGAGTATCCACTCTGACATATAGCCGCAGCCTCTGTTATTAAATTGCTCAGCTGCTTTGTGAACCTGATCTTAAAGGTCTAATTTACATTTTCTACACTAGTAACTATAGTTACTACTATATACCTACGCTGGTAGGCTATATTTTTATAAAACATAAGGTCAGAAAAAGCAGAACTTTGGAGCTTTCGTGTCCGCATGTTCATTCCAAATCCTGCAATTTTTCCTGTTCCTTCTGGACAATTACTGTGATTGCTCAGTCTTGCTTCTATTTAAATCTGTAGCACTGGTTCCCATAGGACAAAAATCAAGTTTCTATAACAAATAATGACAGGTTTTAGTGGTTGATAATGAGCTGGTGGTACATGAGTACAGTACCAAGAAGGACGCGCTTCTCTGCAGTGATGTAACAAAGTGTTGCTCCTCTTTTTCAGGGTGTGTTTTCAAAAAAGAAAAAAGAGAGTTAAAAATAGAGATAGGGCAGCACTCACAGTCCTTGTGAGGTCCACCTGACTTAGTTTGCCAGAAAAATAAAGGTGTTGGAGCTAGGAGGTCCCTCTCCCAAAATACCAAGAAGTGCGGCAGCCTTGTAGGTGTGAGAGCCCCAGCCTGTTGAAGGGTGCAGCAGAAATAATTTGGCTGCCTGATGTATTGCTTGTCAGGCCCACAGCTGGGTGCTATTATGGCATGCCGACTGGGATACCTGCTGATGGGGATCTGGGAAGGAGAGGCTGGGGGGCCCTGTTTATGCAGAAACAGAGGCTGGAAGATTTCTACCCTCTGATTAATTCTACCTAATTATTTCTGATCATTAGTCTGTAGAAAGTCCCTGCACTCCTGGCTGGGAAAGTAATTGTATTCCCATTAGGTTTCATAGGACATTGTGGTTTTCCCTAATAAAACCCAATGAGTGTCTCTGAAGGCTGTTCCTCTTCAGTGCTGTCCTTCGGGCTTCTGCAAGTGGTGGTGTGGAGGATGCTGCCTGTCATCCGTGGGCTCCGTAAGATGTTTGGGCTCACAACCCCCGCAAGGCTGGTAGGTGGGCATGGCAGGGTGTCTGCTGGGTTGCAGCCCTTACACTTCCCAGACGTGGGTGCAATTCCCTGGCAGTGTGAGCAGGGAGGTCTGGCGCCTCTGCTCTTATCTTCACATGCTGGCAATTGCACACGAGCTCGTTCTGAAGCAGGAGGCAATTAATATTGTAGGTCGGGAAATGTATGAGCTGTGTGGGGGCTGCAGCAAGGCTTCTTTAAGGGATTTTCATATGTAGCAAAGTGGCAGTGAGTATTATGACACTTTTGATTGAAGTGTGGGAAGGTTAGTCTCACTTGCTTCCTATGCTTGCACCTCCACCTGGGATCTGTGCGCAGTAGTGTCAATACTCTGTTGACTTTTGGCCATTTCTAAACTAGCTTTAAAAAGTATCTGGAGCGCAAATGGGTCGCTTAGCAACCCACTTCCATTGAGGGTTGCTGGCGAATGGGTCAGTGATTAACAATTATGCACAATTGAGGTTAAAAATGCGGCACCTTCTGCAGCGCTGCTGCTCTGACGGTTGGGGTATTCCAGCGTTACCATGCTGGGATTTATGGCGGTGGTAGTAAACTTGTGGCAGTTGTGGTTCTGACCTCATGAACATGATGATGCAAGACTTCAAATATGTTATGAAATTGGACTGAAGTATTTTTTCTTTACTGGTATATTACAAAAAAAACCCCAAACCAACCAAACAAAAAACATTAAATAACCATCAGATGAGTAACATAGGCATGATTTATGTTTCACATGTATTTTTTCCCTGAAGGCTCTGAGCCTTCCCTTGGCCATATGACTTCCCAAACAAACAGAAATAGATCACAGAGAGAGTGGAAAATGCAGAGTATAACCATAGAGCAGGAAGGGAGAGGGAAGGTGGGTTTCTGGTTTTGGTCACCTACCTGAATGTTGATGCACTATTCCTCTAAGCAAGGAAACAACAAATGCCACATTAGTTTGATGAATGTATTTTTCTGAGTATTATTTTGGCAGCATGATAATTTTCCTAAGTCCGTGGTAGTGCTTTGTTTTCTGGATGAAGAGATCCTTGGCAGCTTTTTCTCCTTTTACAGAGTAGAAAAGGAGGTGGCTTGGGTGTGATTGCATTTACCCTAATAAATGTCCCAGTACTTACGATCTCTGCAGGAACATACAGTGAGACTATAAATCACTAAAATAGGGCTCCATCTCTTAGATGTTTTTATAACTTTGATAGTGAAATCAAGGTTGTTTTGCCAAGCCATTTACTTTCATTGTCTCATCAATTTCTAAAGGCTCTTGCCTATTTTCTTCTTTGTTTAATTAACCCTTCTTTTCAGCCTTATCCCACCCCAGTGGTCATCCCAAACTCGAGAAATAAGAATCAGCTGACAGCGCATCTGTAGCAATCACAGGAAGCACTGAAGTCCAGGAACCCTTACTGGAGGTGATTTATGCTCCTAATCTTCAATCACTATCTGAAGCTGACAGTGTCATGAGCAAATGGCCAGCTCTTTTCCTTTGCTTCCCTGACCTTTTTTCTTCCCGTTTCCACTGAATAGGCATATTCCCTGCCAACTTTAAAAACACATATTTATTTTTAAAAGGTCCCTTTCAGGCTAATATTACTCATCATCTTTCTCACCTGTCACCATTGGTCAAGGAGAAAAATTATCTTGATGCCCTTTTCCACTTAAACATACTTTTCTTAAATGTACTTTACATTGTCGGCTCTTTATTGCTTCAGATTAAGTGGTAAAATCCATACTTGAGACTTTGCAGATGCTTTTAGGTGTCAATTAAGGATCGTTAATATGCAAGACAATGCCACACCACAGAGGCTGCTAGGGTAGGAAGTGAGATCCATCATCTGTTGTTAGAGCTGCAGGATAACTTTAGGTCAGCAAAAATCAGTTGCTTGGACTCGGTTTGGGCAAAAATTCCTCATCAGTATTCTGAGAGAGCATGAGGTAGGATGGGGATGGAAGTAGGCAAAGCTGAGCAGCATCGGGGTTCCTCCCATCTTTGTACAGCAGTGTTGATTTGGGACATCTTTTGAATCCCTTAGCTCTTGCAGCCACTTCAGTGTCTCCTAACTGCTCAAACTTGATAGCTTGGACTACATTTGTACAAATGTAATTAATATCCAGTTTCAGGCTATCTGCTGCCTGCTTCCACAGGCCAAAGATTTTTCCTTCTTTCCTGGCTTCTTCATTTATGTCTTAATTTCTGCCTTCTGAGGCTTTTCCTGGTATTGCTTGTTCGCTTGCACCAGAGGCTTATCTTTGCACTGACCTACCCGAGGCAGGTGATTGCATGAGGAGTGCTTGCTCCTGTTTGTGGTGGTACCAATACACTTGGGCACTTCTGCTCTGATTGAGTTGGCAGTGAATGCTGCTCACTGCCCATACCCTTCCTGGAAGCCAGTTGTGTCCTCACCCCCCTAGGGTGAGATGAGAGTTTTAACCCAACAAACTCCCTCTTTATTTGAAAGAAATGGGATGCTGCCACTGCTGCCTGCCATGTTTCCTGCTTGCTTTCAGGGGTGTTTCATACTTTATTAAGGCCTTCCCTCTTCTCCAGAACAGGTCCAGACTTTTGTGGGCAAGTGCTCTGTGGCATGCAGCATGGGCTGGCTGGGGTGCTTGTGATGAAAGGTCTGCTGCCCATTTACCTGCAGCTCTATGCTGCTTGCTCAATAGCTGATGTGAGCTTTCTGTCTTTATTCCCTGCACTGAAAGGTCTAGGAGTATCAGGGCTGGGGGATGGTAGGGAGCAGGAGCATTTCCTGCATTCTGTTATGGCTCAGCAGGGAAAGGAGACCGGCTGAACAATGAATTATGTGTCTCCTCTTTATTTACTTAGAGTGTTTCTCCACCTTGGGAAGTTCAAAAGCTTATTCTTTGTGCTGGTTTCTCATACCAAACAAGCTGGAAATGTTAGTGGTTATGTTGATGTTGCTTCTGGCTCTCATGGCATTCATAAGTGGCATGGCTTGGCTTGGCTTGGCATGGGAGCTTTGATTTGAAATGAATACTGGCGGCCGTGTTAAAAGATGATTGAAAAATGAATTGATTACATTGAAAAACTTGTGTTTGTTTCTAATAGCATCACTAGGGTTATGCCACAAATAGAACTAAAGCAGAATCATTGAAGATGCAGGTGTTTGCCCCTTCTTTCTCTTACCATGCTGTGCTGCACTGCCGTTTGCATGTGCTGTCCTATGGCTGCTCTTTGAGGGTGATGAAGCCAGCTCCCTGCACAATGGCTCCTGCTCCCATGGGGCACCAGCATGGGTGGTAGCAGGGGTTGCTGTGTTATCCCAGGTGGCCTTTCCCTAGGTTCCTACTGTCCAGTGTGTCCTGTGGGGGTTCCCCAGGCATCCTCAGCACTTGGCCTCCCCTCGGCATTGACTTGTTGGATTTGGCTTTGGATTTGCCTTTGCGCCAGTGGTGGTGAAAGCCCTGCCTCCGGGCAAAGAGATGCCTACAAAAGGGCTGCACCTGCGTTAATGGCTGCTCCCCTGGAGTCCTGCTTTTTGGACCATTTTTGCCTGTTGCAAATTGCTTTATGTGCTCATTAAAAGTAGTGGGAAGTCGTGGGTAAAAGGGTAGATAGAAAATGTAGCTCAGAGTAAGCTCTAATAGATTTCTAGATGAAAACCTTCTTGACGTATTTCTGTATCCAAGATTTATAATCTAATCATTTCTTCACTTGCACAGCAGGGACTGAAATGTAGTTATTTACATATAGGGAACATTAAACAACCTCCTCTTTAAACCATATGCGAACATGAAATCTAACAACCTCTGCTGAGTAATGGGTATCCATGAAAGATGAGAATAAAAATAAAGCAGAAACAAACATAATGAAAAGGTATTATTGCAAGAAGTAGCTGTGACAGCAGCATATTATATCCCTATACTGAAGAAAAAATGTGACCCTGTAAATCTGTATCCTCTTGCCTCTTGAGTTAGCACTATACACACTGAACATGTGCAGATGAAACCATTTGTATTCCTCTCTAGTTTTAGTGAGTTGGTGGGGGCTTTACGATGCCTTACTGCTTTGCTATGAGGATCTAGAGGATGGCATGCCATGTTGGTCCAGGCTTCTTTGGACTTGTTGTAATGCTCTTTCGGGGCAGTTGTGGTCCCTCAGAAACCTGAGGCCTTTCCTCAATTTCCCAACAGCTGACTTTGGGGCTGCCTTGATTGCTCTGTGTACTAACCTCCCAGCCAGCGTAATGCCTGCCTGTCATCTGAGATGCAGTGCCAGGCTCCTGAAATAGCTATGGTTGTGGTCCTGCAGGGATTAGGATTAATTTGTCCAGGTGCTGAGACACACTCCTGTGAATGTGTTGCCTGGACTGCGATGCTGCCTGCAGTGTTGGCACAGGTACCTTGGCATCGCCATAGTTACTGTGGATACTCGGGAACTGCTGTGGCTATTGCTAGGTTGCTGCAGTGTAAGGGTGTGTGCTTTGGATGTTTTAATTTTGAGGTTGGCAAAGGGACTAGGGACTGTTGGTGGTTTTTTCCTTCTTTTGGGTAAAAATGTATGCAGGGGCATCTTTGGAGAAATCACTGCTCTTTCTGTATCATATGAAGTAAACACATGTAGAAGGCTTTCCCTAAAACACTAGGTTTACGTGTTCTCTACATTGGTTGCTTAGTTTCTTGATATATGCAGTTTACTTTCCAGTCTTTTAACATTTCTAATACTAATTACAAGCAGGAACTTGAAAATCATAGAATCACAGAATTGTTTGGGTTGGAAGGGACCTTAAAGGTCATTCAGTTCTACCCCAGCTGTTGTGGGCAGGGGCATCTTCCACTAGACCAGGTTGCCCTGGTTTGAACACTGTCAGGGGTGAGGCAATCACAGCTTCTCTGGGCAACCTGTTCCAGTGTCTCATCACCCTCATAGTGAAGAATTTTTTCCTAATATCTAAATCTCCCTTCTGTCAGTTTAATGCCATTCGTTGCCTCTTGTCACTACATGCTGTTGTCAAAAAGTCCCTCTCCAGCTTTCTTGTAGGCCCCCTTCTGGTAGTTGGACGGCTGCTATAATATCTTCCCTGAGCCTTCTCCAGGCTGAACAAGCCCAACTCTTTCAGCCTTTCTCCAGAGGAGAGGTATATATATATATATATATATATATATATACACATATATACACACGCATACACGTATATGCACACACACATACATATATATATGTAAAAATAGCAAATATGATTCCCTAATTAAGGGTAAGCATCCCCCTATGGGTGCAACTGCATCCTGAAGAAGCCATGCTTATTCCATAGGCATGTCTAGATTCTGGCTCTCAACATGCAGGTTAGCTACAGAGAACTGTTAGTTGTGAGAAATATATTCCCTTCCAATAAATGCACATCTGTCTTCTCATTGCTGGAGTCCTCTGGTGATGGTGAGCCTGAGGACAGTAACTTTTGTTGGTTTTTAGGATAAAAGGAGAGGCTAATTTCTGTGATACAAGGGGATAAGACAGTGAGTTTCTATCACAGAACCAGACCACTGTTTCCTAGTACTAAAACACTGTTTCAGCTGCATTTTAACAAAATACTATACTTTGCATTTTTCTTATCTTTTAACCCTCTGCATTCCTGTGCCCTGAAGAGAGAGTGATGAGAAATGTGGATGGTGGTAAGCTTAAGAAATGTTTTGTTCTCAAATCCCCACTATTTTTCAGTAGGATTTCAGAAGTCTCTACTGTCTTTTAATGTGGTTTGTCAAAGTATAATTACCATGAACCAGGTAAGAAACTAATTTAAACACAGCAAGTGTAGTGGAGAATCCAATTTTCAGAAATCAGTGGCAATGTAATTGGAGCCATTAAGTGCTGACTTCGGTAATTAAGAGTTGTTTTTTGATGTTTCAGGTTTGTGTTGCTAGTCATCTGTGGAGAGGGTAGAAAAACATTTTGCTCGCTGTGAAACTAGTCGCTGCCCTATACCCGTGTGGCTGAAGCCATGAACACTGCCCAGCAGTTCGGGTGAACCTGCAGCATCTGAGATCTACTTGCTCGGATCCCAAGCTCCTTGTCCCTCCCTGCCCACAGCGGAGGACATCTGGGAGCATGTTTTGGGGCCATCCTATGTGCTGGGTCTCCTGCTTTCTGCTGTATGTGAGGCTGGCACTGCCTCTGACAGACAACCTCTTATGCTGGGGCTTGGAGGTTGCCCCTGGGGTTGTACCCTGTACCAGGACACCCTCAGAGTGGAAAAATCTGGTTGTAGCTGAGCAGGCATGGGCTTCAGTGGTTCCATGTCTGGTTCTTGGCCAGGGAGGGCAATTTGGCTGTTCCTGGGTCTTCTTTGGTCCAGGGGAGCTGCTTACTTAGGAGCTGGACCAGTGCAGGAGCTGCTCTGTCTCAAAACAGGACATGCCCATGCACAGCCAAGGTTTTGGTAGTGTGATGAACAGCTACCAAGAGGCATTGCTTCATTGATGGATGATGCCATGCAGTGTCATGTAACAGAATGCAGAGCAGAAGCAAGTCCTTTATGATAATGTTCAGGAGAAGGATTTTTCTAAGCCAGAGATGGATGCCTGGCTCCTTAACCTATCATCCTTTCAAACTTTGATCTTGGATTGCAGGTCCATCTTGATAAAATAACTGGATCTCCCTGCAGACTTAAAAGTGCTTGTTAAAATTATTCATAAAAGAAATCAGTGATGCAAGTGCATTCTCATCACTTCTTGTTTGTAAAATTATCTGTAGGAAGTCAGGATGTTATGCGTTTTTAACTCCTGCAGTTCAACCAAGAAGCTCAGCATGCTTTTGTTATGATAATGGAGAAACCATAAAAACCCCTGACATGCTGATAGATATCATCATGCAAACCAAGCCTTATGTTTATTTTCCTATTAAAAATGCTAATTTTCCAGAGCAATGGCATTCACAAGGGGGTTTTTCTTTCATTTTGTTGTTTTCCAGACCCCCAGATAATGCTGTTACTCGGGCCTCCAGCATGGAAGCTGATGTGATAGTTTTTGTGCTTTTGAGCTTTCACACCCACAAACAAATCCATTGGCAGCTGAGATCTCTTGCTCTGTGTTTGAGTTTGTAATTATCTTCTGGCCCAGCAGAAGCCAGAGCTCGGCCAGGAAGTGCCTTAGAATGTTTGCTTTTAAACCTTAGCCGTGCTGATTTCTGAGGTGTGTGGAAACCACCAGCAGTTGAAACATTTGTTTTAATCAGAAATCCCCTTTCTGCAGTCGCAGTGTTTTTCACAGTGCCTTGCAAAATTGTGTTGCCCTTACCTTCCCAGGGGTTCTGACCTTTGCAGCTAAACGGGCAGTTTCTTATGCTCTTGTTCATGTTTGTGCTTGATGTGGGGCATCCTCTGAAGAGCGTGAGCCACTCTTTGGAGTTGGACACCTGATAGGTTGGGGAGCTGGGGATGGGCACCCCGAAGGAGTGCTCAGGGGAGCAGCCTCTGCCGCACAGCCGTGTTCAGAGGAAATAATCGTGGTGTCCCTCCACTGCGCCTTTGCATCTCTGTGATTTTCTGATTGACACACTCAGAATACCTGGCAGTGGCTGAACGTGGTGCGACAAAAGTCAGAGAAGCACGTTAAATAGCTAGAATAGGTTGGAGAAATCATGCTGAGCTTTACTGACCAGGCTGGCTAGAGAGGGCCGTCTCTTTGCTGCCTTGCCTTCTATACACCCAGCGAGCAGCGCTTGTGTTTGGTGATGGGGGGGTTCCAGGCTGGGGTATAAGCTGGGCTTTCTGTCACTTGCTGTCCCTGTCTCACAGGCACTGGGCACCCAACTAACCTCCTGCTTGCAGCTGCAGAGTAGGGGAGTAATGAGGACGCACTTTGCTTTAGGCATAACTTCTTTCCTGTTACTTTTCCATTCCCTGTTTCCTTTTGTTGTATTTCTTTAGACAGCCTGTGTTACTGCCTAATTGGATTACTGGGTCACTTTCTGACTGACTATGGGCTGTATGGGGCTGGGATCACTCCCTGAGGCTTGGCAGTTTGGGGAGCTAATGTAGGCTGGCAGTCTACGGAGCCACTACAGTCCCATGAAGCCTCAGTGGGAAATGGCATTTCCTGCCTAACTCCACAATGGCCGCATAATGGAGCAGATCCATTGCTTCTTTTCTCCTGGCTTTCTAGTTTTAGGGAGGAAAAATTAAAAAATTCTTTGCTTTCAAGTGTGCTGTGTGGTTCCTACCCTCCAAGGCGGCCAGGCTGCCTTCTGGGAAACAAACACATCGCAATGGGAAGCCTTGAACGTGGTTCAGGTGTTTGCATATTAGAGATGAACAGCTCTTACTTAAAAAGTGTGCTCTGTATCTTAAACAAAATACCTCCTTGCCGTTTCCATGGCAAGCTCTCCTTCATAATTGAATAACAGTCATAAATGGTTACATAAAACACAAGCAAAACGCGGCACCGTAGCTGAAGGCTGCACTTGTCAGCTCTGTGTTTGCTCTTTGCGCAGGGGAGCATGCTGGTACCTGAAGGCGAGGCTTGACCCGGGGCGCAGCCGTTTGGTGCATCAGCCCTGCACCCTCATTGCTGGAGCCCAGTTCCTCGGAGAGGCTTCTTGTGGTTGTGCCAGAGCATCCCCACAACTCGTCTCCAGACCCTTCGGCTAAAGAGAAGCCAACTGGAGGAAATGTGAAGGCCAAAATCTGTTCATGGGACTACACAGATTAAAACACAGACCTCTTTCAAGGGTACCTCTCTGCAGATAGTACTGTCAAACTCAGTCTTTCTGGAGCTGCTATATTCACCTAGAAGCTGTTAGACCTTTGAAAAATGAGAGATCTTGCCAAGGTGAGTACACGTGTCTGCCCATGTTTTTAAAACTTCCTTTTATTTAATTCTGTGACTGAAGTGTTTTCAAGAAAGAAAAGAATAAAGCTTTGCTATTTCTGGGACAAGAGCTTCTGTGCTGTTCTACCTCTTAGGATTTTACAGTCAAGTGTGTGGGTGTCTGTTGTGTCCCCATCCTGTGTCCCTCCCCATTTCTGTGCTTCTTTAATTATGAGGGTTTGAGCCTCACTTGCTTAAAATTTGTCACATGGACCCGGCAGCTGTTAAAAAACAAAACCCACAGCAAAAAGACAACCGAACAAAAACCACCACAAAAACCCCCAACCTTGGAAAACCCCAGGTGTGAGGTACACCTCAAGGTTTTGATGAGAAGCTTGGCAAAGCTGTATTCCCACTGGTGGAGGTCCTTGCAGGGAGGGGGTGTCTCCTCCCAGGCAAGAAGATGCCCGTCTCTTGCAGCTGATACATGCATCACTGACCTGTGCCGAGGCCTGTTCTGCCTGAACCCTCCTCTTGTGCCTGGTGTGGGTCCCTGTCAGTGAGAACCCTCAACACTGCCAGTGGGTTTCCCAGCTAGAGCCAGAGGTCCCAGGGGTTTGGTGGTAGGCTGGGAGGACAGGGCAGAGCTGCCGGGCTTGGCTGTGTGCATGGCATGCAACCAGCCATATGTGCAGTGCCCTGCTCCCCTGACCTTGCCTGTCACTGCGTGGGATGCTGACCCCCAAATCTTCACCTGTGGGCCCTGAGGTGGGTGTGGATGCTGTGCTCTGGGTTTCACTTCCAGAAGCACTGCACATGCAGACGGGTGATGCCAATGTATTCCCTGTGTCCACACACCTTTCATGTCAGATTGGCAGTACATCCAGGGGCATTATGTCACCTTGGAAAGACTGCATGTGATTGAGTACTTGTGGCTGTTGTTTCGTTGCTTCTCCCTCCCCGTAGCACCATTGATTTGCAGGCAGTGGCTGCTTCTCCAGCCCTGTGCTGTTGGCGCTTTCCAATTGCTGCACATATGGTGTGTGAAACTACGCGGCGCTTGTCGGCCTGCGTGGCACTGGCAGTGGCAGTGCCAGCTAGCAGCAGAGTGGCAGACTGAACTCTGCATCTTCCCCTCTCCTCCGGAGGGAGGGGGTGAGAGTTTTTGTTCTTTTGTTCGTCTGAGTTCATCATGTTGGAAATAAGCCCACTGCCTGTGTGCGGAGGGGAGAGGAAGGAATACAGGGAGGTGACAACAAAGCTGTCATCTTGCTTTGCTCCATCCAGGGAGCAAGATGCAGTGGGGTTTCCTAATTCCTGCTTCAGCAGTGGGTGCAAATTGCCCCCATGCTGACAAATTGGGCCTGAGCATCTTGATGGGAAGCCTGTGACGTTGATGTCTCCATGCAGTGTCTCTGTGCCTTGGGTTGCTGGTGAGCTGGCCCTCTGATGGAGGATTTGGGATTCTCCCATGGCTGTCACTGATCCCTGTGCCTGTTCAGGTGTGTGTGCTTGGTCTTGCTCCTGCACTCTGGTAAGGTGAAGGTGGCTCTTGACAGTCTCCACTTCTTAAGGTGGCTGGTCCCTACGTATGACACCAGGGGCTGGGTGGGGAGGGAAGTGTGAAGCAAGAGGTTTGCAGCCTTGTAGTTGCTGTGTAATCATCAACCCTCCTTTTTGTGGGGGAAGGAGAGGAGGCAGATGGAGAAGGATGGATGGTTTTGCCTCCATCCATCTTGTGGCCAGTTGTGGTCCTTCTGCAGTCTGCATGTCCCTGGGGCACCAACCTCCCCCATGGCAGAAAGCAGCCCTGAGGCTGTCTGGGGGCTCTGGAGGATGTCACTGTGTCGGCTCTTAGCTGTGGCATTTTCTGTGCAGCTTCAAAGCATGGAGGCCTTGTTTGTTTCTGATGAAAGCTGAAACCCTGCTGAAAAGGGAGCATCCTCTGAGGATGCTCCATACTCAGGACATGTCTGAGAGGGACTGCTTCCCCCCACCCCCCTTTTCTGATTTACCCTCGGGTTTTTGCTAACTGTGAAGCCACTAATGTTAAATGAAGGCATGGAAATTTCATATTGTAGCAATTAATCAGTCCTCCCTAATACTTTCCAGTTGTAAATTGCCAGCGCTAACAGATGCGGGCTGTTGCAACCGAGCAGCTGATCCTGCCAGGGGCCTATGATGGGCTATATTTGGTTGGTTACGCGTCCTAGGAAGCCATAGCGCACCCCTACGCAACTGTAGTGCTCTGATTAGTTTAACAGAAAGTTTCCAGTTATTAGTTAATCACGTTTGTAGTAATTTCTTTTCCCTCCTCTACTTAAGAGAAACTGAAATAGAAAAGGTGCTACCCTGTCACGGGACAGCCAGTACGAGCTTTGGCTCCGTCCCTGCAGCGTGTCAGTAAATTCCTGTTTGATTTTGGTTAAGGCGTAGGATTATTTTTGCTGTGGGCCATAAACACAGATCTCCTTGTCAAGGATTCAGGGAAAAAAAAAGAAAAAGACCCAAGGAATTTTCCCTTCAACAATGTCTTGTTGCACAGAAGCGGGATTTCTTGCCCTCTGGCATCCCCAAGTCAGAGACCTCCGAGTGGCAGAGGTCAGGATTTGGGGAGGGGAGGGGGGCATTGGTTCAGGCTGCACCCTGCTGATGTGACTTGTCGAGTGTAATCTGTACAAAGTGGTGCTGTTCCCATCTGCCCTGCGCCTGCTGGATGTAGTTGGCTGGTGCGTTCTGATTAAAACGTTGCAAGGAAGGGAAAATGAGGAAGAAACTAAGTGCGTTTCCTATCTTCGGTTTTTAGGAGACACTTAAGGGAGTACACTTGGATGAGTAAGGGCAGAGGCGAATTGCAAAAAGCACTTACTAAACTTGTCTGGGGATTTCAGCCCTGTAGTTTGGAGCATGAAAGCTAGGCTCTTCTTTAAGAAACAGCAATAAAAGCTGACAAGCCTAAAGACCCAGATTAATTTAGAAACCCTGTAGCTGGGGGAGGAGGGGTGGAAACAGAAGTGCAGCGACTCAGACTGACCTTTCCATCACCTCCGCCGCTCTTCCAAAGACGTGGCATCCAAGCTGTGGTAGAGCTGCGAGGTGCCCCAGGTGGCACGGGGCAGGCTGTACCTCAAACGCAGGGTCTCTCACATGCTCCCAAAATGGCACTGGGCCTCCATGTGCTGGCATGGGCTGAGGCTGTCTGTCAGTCTGGCCGATCGGCGTGGTATGGCGCTGCTGGAGTAGCGGTGCCAGAATCTGTCCTGAAAGTGCTGATGGAGGCACAGCGGCTATTTTGCAATACGTAGCAGCTCTTTTGTGCAACTCGGAGAAGTTGGCTCGCAGTTATACGCGCTGTCTGACGCGGAGCGGTGGCTGTTATAAAGGATTTAATTACTCTGATGACCCAAAGTAATAAAAGGAACAGGCCTGTTCACGTTGAGCCGTGATGCTGACCGTGGTTACTTTGCTTCCCTCTTCCTTTCTCCTCCCTCGTCTCCTATGTAAAGCTACAAAGTGAAAGATGATGCCAGTATTCTCCTTTCCCAGGCTGCTATATACATTTGTTTCTATGATCTTTGTTTATATAGATCTAGGGCAGATTAAAGTGTCTTTCAAAACCAGAATACTTGTCAGGAGCCTGTGTCTCTATCTCTTCAGAAATATTTCAGGTTCTTCCTGGTACCTTCCATCCTCCTTCCCCGATCTTATATTTGCGCAGCGATGCATTTTCTGTCCTCCCCACAAGCTTCCCAGTGCTCTAGGGAAATTTTAACCATTTACACAGTCTAGTAAAGCTACATGCATGTTCTGTCCCAGTATTTATTAACCCATTCCCTTTATCGGGAAGCAGAGAGGAGAAGCCAGCTGACCTGTCTGTGGGGCCCCTTGGAGGGTGATGAGGTCCTTAATGCAGGTGAACGCTTTTAACTGTAGCAAAGGTGGGCCCTTTCCACAAACTGCTGCCTGCCCATAAGCTTCCGGCCTGCCTGGAATGACAGTGACTGAAGGAGCGGTGCAGGCTTGGGGAGATGTAGTGGGGCTGCCCAGAAGGAAATGATGCTGTGGGAAATAAAAGCTGGGTCTTCTCATTCCCTCTCTGATCTTTGTCTATAGAATGGGTCTCCTGACTACGATGGATTTCACTTGGATTAGAGATTGTCTTCCCCTTTAGTCTTTCTTGTACGGGTGGGTCATTGTGATAAAACTTTCTCCTGAAGTTGTTCAAAAAAAGCTCTACATTGTGATACATGTATATGTTCATATACAAATATCACATGTACATATATATTGTCATTTATAAGGGTATTTTATCAATTTAGGAGGCTATTGGATTACTTCTGTTCCAGTGTTTTTACCTGTGTAGAGTGGGACTATTTACTGACAAATTTGTTGAGGTCTTTCTCCTGCTTTTCAGTTGATGATTTAAGTAAAAAGCTTTCTTTAGGAGCATGTCAGAGAAATCCTGTTCTGAAAAGCTGTTTGGTTTCTTAGCATGTGCACATGTGTTTTTCTCATTACGATCTTAGGTTTCAATGGTATTTAAGCCCCATTTTACAAAATTGAGTTATTTTGGAAGCATTAGACTCTTTAACAGTGCCTAACGTGAACCACACTGTTCATTAAACTGCTGCATGTGTGTACCCACATGCGTTGTATGGTCCTTACAGGGCTTGAGCAAGATTTTTGGATCGCTGCAGAGGTTTGGGAGTGCCTTATTCTTGTGCTTTGCCTCCAAGTGATGCAGGTGCCTCGACTGGAGCTCACACAGCAGAACACACTGTGGATATGGAGAATTGCCAGGTATTTGTGACTGGCTAGGGAAGTATTAAACAGTCCCATTTGAAGAGGTTTCTGGGAGGCACCTGGAAGAGAGTACAAAATCTTGTGTTTGGTGTTGTGGTTGATAAGGGTTTAAAGGTGTCTGCTGTTTAAGCTCTGAATAGCTGAGTGAGGTCCTTATCTTTACTTGGCCAAATGCTCCATCTAGTAAAAGCTGATTTGTTTCCTGAGCAGAGGAGCAAAATGAGGGTTGCTGCATTAGCTCTGCGTGGCATTAGAGCTCTGCATGTTCAGTAGAAGCAGGAAGGGCTTCCTGCCTGGTTTGGTGTTCTGCCCTGTTCCTTGGAGGCCCACGGGTGTACCTTCTGTGACAGCTGTGCCACCCCTCTGGGCAGGGACAACCCTTAAAGAAGATCCCTGTATCACACACATGTATGTGAGGAATCTGCAGCCCAAAGGTAAATGTGTCAGATTGACCTTCATCTGAAACCTGCTCTTTCTTAAAGCTGAGGATCTGGAGGTGCATTGTGTTATCACAGAAGAATGAATTGATGTCTCATATGTGGCCTGGTTCATGGTTATTTCAGTGAAGGAGATTGCAAGCCCTGCTAGCCAGAAGCCTGTGAAATGTGGCCAGGACTGCGATGGAGGTGTCTGCCCCACTGAATGTCCATCTGTCACCTGTGGCGGAGGTTTCTGCTTCAGCCCTCGTGATCATTCTGCTCCTAGCTTTGCTCCTACCAATTATATCGGTAATCTTTAAGCCTGATGGTTCTGTGAATTTCACTTAGTTCGTGGTCTCTGCAGTGCTCAAGTCTCTCTTCAATTTGAACCTTTTTATTTCAGAAGTCAAAATGGAGGAGAAGAGCACACTAATTCAGTTTTAATGCCAAGGTTGTGTTGGGAGTACTATTTGTTACCAGTGAGGTGTGCTTGAGCTCATCTAAATATTGGTAGGCTGTGAGGCCTAGGTGAGATTATTATATAAGCCTCTCCTCAACAGTTTAAAGCCTAATTAAATATTCTCTGTTCTCGTTTGTAAGTGAGATACATTTTAATTACAGAAGCTTTCTTCTGACATGCAAAGCACTTGGCTACCGAGTGTGATGGTTTACTAAGCTTGGTCTGCATGCTTTCTTATAATCTCAGTTCAGCAGATACTGCAGTAAAGTGTATACAACCTTTTCCAGTTTGCGTCATCCAAAGCTCATGTTTTTAAACATGAGCATGCAAGTTTCCATTCTTCAGTGTTCCTGGAGAAAATCGAAAACAGGTTATGCCACCCCTTTGACATTTTTTCACCATCTTCGCCCTTTTAACTTTCACAAGCATTTCTTGAGCTAAAAGTTTAGAATTTGGAGAGAAAAACTGTCATGGTCTTTTATAAAATACATAAGATTTTCGAGATGTGTAACAGGTTGATGTGAACCGGGGCTCCAGTAATTTTGCAAATGAGAAGATATCCATGCATACAGCTCCCAGAAAACTGGTCCATCAATTGTTTGTGGATTTTTGAGCATCTGGAATGATTTACTAACTTTGCAGGAGACTTAATGTGCAATTGAGGGCTTACTGCTTTACTTCTTTCTGCTTCACTGCCTTGTGTAAAAGACAAATAATATTGATACAAGAGAGCTGTATGAAGAAATGCTTATGATTTAGTAGAGATATGCCCTGCATGAAGTACTGTTTAGGTATAGTTAATCCTGCCTTGGGGGCAGCAGGACGCCTTGTACAACCTCCTGAAATGTCTTTCAAGCTTGTGATCTGAGTTCCGCTGGCTCAAAACAACCAGGCGTGTTTCGTGTAGGAGTTCAGCTGAGTCTTGATGGAAGCTGTAACCATATTTCTGTATAGCATGGCATTTCATTTGATTTCTTGTGTTATCCTGGTTAGTCATCTCTCATCTTAATTTTTCCTCCTCTCCTGACTTGCAAACCAGATTCTGCTTGGTGGATGGTGCATATCGTTACAAGAATTTGCCTTAGCAACCAGATAAGCTATTTTTGGAAATCTCTCCTGTCGTTGCAGAGCATCTCTGAACCTCAGGATGTTGTACTGCAATCTCTCTGAGCGGCTGAAGGCTGTTGTTTTGTTTCTTATGGTCAGACAAACATAAACCGTGCCATGAGTGGACTTGACTTTGTGCACAGGATGATGCTATTTGAGACATGAGAGAAATTCCTGCAATGTTTATGAGCTGAAGAAAAATGCCTTTGAAGCCAAAGTATTTCTTATGCGTATCCATGTGTATGATTTTGTTTACAGTGTGTTATCTGAACAGTCATCTGCACAGTGAGCACCTGATCTTGAAAGATGTGTAGTGCCTGGGTTGGCCGTGCCAGGGTTGAAATTATCTACTTAAGTGGCTGCCCTTGAACCTTTTGCCCCTGATACCTGGAGCAGCCTGGCAGCATGCTTCCTGAGTTGAGGAGTGGGATGGACAGCTAATGAGGTCTTTCTTTTATGGCAACATAGGAACATAAGTCTCTGCTACTATTTGGGTTTTGAGCTAGTCAACACTGGAAATATTTAAAGATACTTTTGGAGTGTGGCCATTTTCTTTTCCCTGTCTCTCTAGTCTAAGAAAATTCCAGTATTTGGGATATCATTGCATTTCCGTAGCACAGCAGGAGCATAAGAATTTATGTGTTCAGCTGCTGATCATCATCTGCTGTGGCAATGCTTTTTGCAATGATTATCTTTTCATTGCTTTTGGAGGGCATTCCGGAGTCTGGTGTGTTGTTACATTCTCATTTCCTGATTATCAGCTTAAGTTCTCCAAATCCTTCCCTCTAGCAATCTCCTTTTTTGCTGTATTTAAAACTATCCCTTGTAGTTCATATATTTCTTTTAAAATCTTTCCCTAGATGTTTTTCCTCTTAATGCAAACTCAGAATGAGGAATTTTAAATAACTTGAGCTTGCATAGCTTTTAATTGCAGTTGCGTTGAAAATGTAAATGCTCTCCTGTAAGACCCGAAGAAATCAGAAATGTTCTCACTATGCTTGGGTTTAAAACTGGATTTGATTCAGAGAGGGAGTAAAGGAGCCGCTCTGGACTTAAATGATAAGTATTGCCTTGGCAGTGATCAGGAGGCTCAGCTGGAACGCGGGAGCCTGAGTTCAGATTCCTGCTCTTTTTCCCAAGACACGTCCGATCCTTCCGGGTGAGTGGCCATGGCATGA
Source organism: Psilopsiagon aymara (assembly GCA_024733675.1). Classification (NCBI taxonomy): domain Eukaryota; kingdom Metazoa; phylum Chordata; class Aves; order Psittaciformes; family Psittacidae; genus Psilopsiagon; species Psilopsiagon aymara. The sequence continues at coordinate 45,014 of JANRGW010039954.1, forward strand.
TGGGTCTTCTTGGATTTCTTTTCACCTTTGAAAAGAAACTTTCATCCCTCAACTGAAAGACTCTTCATATAAAAAATATTTTTGTAGCTCTTGTTTCCTGGTATCGTTTCTGACAGTCACCTTCTTCGGATGCTGGTTTGCCTGGAGGGGTGCAGCAACTCGAACCTGCAGGTGCAGCTCAGTCTGTGAGCAAAATTGATGAGTTTGACAACACAACTCATTGCAATTTTGGGTGCGTGTGTGGGAGCAATCATGAATATAGCGTGCTGAAATACCAGGTATTGAGGCTCTTTGTGTAGTCACAGAGCATATTTACTCCACAAATTTCGCCCTTCACTGTCTCCAGGGATCAGCTGTGTTTTGAAGGGATGCTTTCTCTTGCCTGGGCTTGCTTGTGTGCTAAGAGAAATAGCTCTCAAAGTAACTTGGCTGTTTAAGTGGCTTAGCCCTCATCTTGAAAGAGAACAGGTGTGTTCAATGAAGAAATGAAATCCAGGCAAGATGTGCTAGATACTGGCTTCTATTTAGTGTCACACGAGCCAGTCTTATACTAAATCCAGTTTTTGTCACACCCATATGCCTCTTTTTGTGTCAGACTTTGCTGAGGAGTCAGCTGATTCTGTGCTGAGAGGCCTCTTTGGCTTTATCTGATGAGAATTTTGAACATGAATTTCATGGTGCAAAGGATGTCAGTGAGAAATGACATAACGGACTTGGATCAAAGCCAAAGGACATCCATGGAAAATTCTTAAGCTTGTGTTGGTGGGCTCTCTATTGTGTCCAGAATGGCTTAATTTGTTTCGTATTGCCCAGTGTAAATGGCTTTTAGATGATACAAAGAATGATGAGCTTATGCTCGTTTTTCTTTTCAGCATGATAGGTCTGGGTCAGAAGAGCATCTGCTGTTAGGAACTGAGGAAGGGAGGCAAATGTGTAGTACCCGAGGGCTTTGTTTCTGATTTGATCAAGCTGTACCATGCAAGCTTTTCTTACTTTTCTCTTTGCAACATACCGTATGCTTATCTCTCTCTCTCTCTATCTATCTTCCTTTACAATACAGTTGTGACCTGTTAAAAAAAAAGACCTCAAAAAACAAAGACCCAACCCAAACCCCAGAATTGAATTAAAACAGTGGCAGGTTATTCAGTTTCAATGAGTGATGACATGCAAGATGTAGGTTCTCAGGGGCAAGAAGTTACGTAGATTGTTAGTGTAGAAGATGAGGGATTGCTTAGATTAAAGTGGGATGCCAGACAGAGGTATTACACAGAGATGGTTTTCTCATTATTTGCGTTCTCTAGAGTATTCTATATTCTCTAGCATATTCTTGCCATATGTGTTTAGTTTCCAGAAGTTTATATACATTATCTGCTTTTCGTTCCAAACAATCTAACATTTATTACTAGTTTCATGAGTTGTTGTTTCAAGGGGGGAAAAAATCTGTACAAAGCTGCTTGTAGCTTGGAGTTCTGCTCTGGCACCATACCATACACAGTATATGCCATCTGCATCAAAGAGGATGATTAAAAAATGATGCATATCAACCAAGTCTTAGTTTTCTTAAAGTCATTTACGGTCATGCAGATCTTTCTGAAGAGTGTTCCTGATGCTTCTCTGTTTGTCGGTAAAATGGCTTTTAACCCTTAACCCCACACTGGAGCGAGAAAGTGAGGCTCATGTTTTCAAAGTGGTAATGTTCATGTCACTGCCCTGTAAGCTATTATGGCTACGGGCAGCTCTGGTACTGCCCTGGGGACCTGTCCGTCCCCACCCCTCCTGGAAAGCCCCTGTGCTCTGCCACTCTACATGCAGCAATGGAGATGGGATTCAGCCCTGAGAAGATTCAGTAGAGTCAGGGCCAGGTTGCCCCTGAGCCCTGTGGCTCCATGGGATCCTGGAGAACTACACCATCACCCCCGATAGCACCATGTGTATGGGTCCTGAGTGAAGTAGGGCAGAGAGAGCAGTGTTACTCAGGACACTTCTCTGCAGAAACTGAGGCAAAGGGAAGGGCCGTGTGCACGTGTTTGTGAAGCTGCCTGAAGGGGTAAAGCTGGGATGTGGGGAGATGGAAGCGGGCATCTTCTGCACTGGGGAGTTTCAAGGGTCTCTTCTCAGCATCCTTCCCCAAGATGAGGAGACTGTGCCAAAAATGAAATGAAAAGGAGATGTTCTAGGGCATCTCAGAAGGAAATGTCTTGATGAGAAATTACTCTGCTTATAGGTTATGTGCTTGCAGCCTTATAAATGATGGATGGAAAGACTGTATTGAACTTAATTATAAATAAGAGGAACCACTGCAGTGCTGTAACATTGTTTTCCATGCTCACCTTTTTCTTTTTTTTGAATTATGCTTGATTGTTGCAATTGATTGCAATTGTGAGAGCTAATTTTAGTGCATAAATTTTATAATGGAAGACTGCCAAGTGTCTGTGTAATGGAGGATAACAACTGCACAGAATTTGGTACAGGGTATGCTTGTCTTCCTTTCTCCAACCTAGTGTTATTTGTATATTGCCTATATATATGAAAATATATGCCTATATATCTTCAATTTTCTCAAATAAGAAAGTAGAACTAATTCCTCTTGAGAAAACAGAGGAGCAATTCACAGACTGTGATGATTTTAAGGATAAGCTGAATTTAATGCTGATGATAAAGTGATCATTGCCTTAGTTCAAAACCAACTGATTTCATTTTTAAACTTTGCATGATGGAGCAGAGGGTAAGCAGTGTTGTTCCAGCCTTAAACATATTGGATTCGTTTCTTAGCTGATGAAGTTAAAAACCAGCATATGGGTATACAGATCTGGGCCCTTAGAAAATGTCACGGCCGTTTTCATAGGAGCCTGGTCCAGCTTCCATGAAGTTCAATGTCAGGACTTGCAGGGAGAGGAGGTTTAGTTGCCACAGGGTGAAAATCAAAGATTTATTTCTGAGTGAGGCGTTAACTTGGGAATCAATGTTGATACATGCAGATTTTCATATGTCCTGTATTCAAGATACGGTATATTTTGGTCTGTTTTGTAGGGCTTTACCTCTTCCAGGTGCATTTGGCCAAAGAAGAAGAAGTCTGAAGGGGTAAACAGGATGTGAAGAGTGCAGATGGGTTTGGGGTGTTTAAAGCTTTTTGGGTACTCAAATGACTAGGTGAGCTCACTTGTAAGATAAGGTACTAAAACGCAGTGGAACTCATGTCGTCTTTCTCCTAGGCTTTTGGTGTCTCCTCTCATTTGTTTTTCACACTGTCATTCCAGTTGTGATTTGTCTTACATGCTTGTTTAAAAACAAGTTATGTTTTCAAGCACCCATTGCACAAACATTTGTCTTGGTTATCTTTCCGGAGTTAGTCACAGATGTAAGTTTTGGCAAAGTTAGGGCCAAGAATGATGATAGGTGGAGAATCCACCTTCTTGAAACATCAGCTCGCTCTTTTGTGTTGGTTTTGGGCATTCTTAGTTCAGCCTGGTGCCATGTGGGTTTTACTTAAGGACATAGCTTGTCCCTGCAAAAGCATCTTTTAAAAGGATAGAACAGTTTAACTATGCTAAAGAGAAGTAATTACAGTGCCTTTTAATTGAAAGGGAATGAGAGTTGGTTTCTTTCCCCCCCTCAAAACAAAGCTCCAGCCTCGTGAAACGTTTTGCATCAATTGCAAAAGGAACTTCAGTACATTTTTCTAAAAGAAGGAATGCACCAACTGCATCTGCTCGGTGTGGGAGTGACATTTCAAGATCCCACTGACAGTCGCATCATCAAAGTAAACATCATCTCTGTCTTACTGGTGCTAGCTGAAGAACTCCCCACTTTCGGGGGGCAAAATTGTCCCTTTGGGAAATGCCAGAGGAAGGCGCAGGTACCTTTGGGCCTGAAACAGGACAGACCCTGCAATTCTCTAGCATAGTAAGATTTGTTTCCTGCAGGAAAGGAAACTTCAGCACACCTTGTCCTTAACTACATCTCAGCCTGTGCCAAGAGGGATTCCCAAATTTCGTTTGCCAGATCTGTTTGGTAAAGATACCTTGTCTTCTTGGTGAGGCTGAAGAGGTAGCTGCAGTACTCAGTGCTGCCACTCTGATGTTGGTGGACCTGATAGCGCAGTCTGTCTTTCTGCTCTTGCTGCCTGTGGCTGCACACTGGGACTCAGCCCCCAGCCCACACGCCTGTGTCCAGTTTGTGCATGAGATGTGTCTCGCTCCAGCCTCTGTAGGAGGCTGTCGAAACAGCTGTCAAACCTTCCATGTTTAAATGGCATATTTACATAATCCAGCCCTCTTTACCTTATGGAAGGGGACTGAAGAAAGGGAAAAATATGAAATATTTATTGAGCCGTGAGGACTTTCACTGTTGGTTTATATTTACAGGCTTGGTCAGGTGATAGGATGATAATATGTTATACAGTAGTGATGTTCCTCAGTCTTAAGCAGTCCTGATTATCTACTTACTTATATTATGATTTTCATTGGTAGATTTCTAGTTGCATTGCAGAAAATGACCTGAGATGCCATATCTTCATTAATGGGAATCAGCTGTGATTGAGGAGTGAAATGTAGCAAAGGTTGCACTGTGGTGCTGCAGCAGAGCTGGGAAGAAGACCTCTGTAGTGTGCTGTCAAGTGAGCAGTGCTGTTTCCAATTCTAGTCTTTGTTTGCATGTTGTTGCAAAAAGATGACAGAATCATAGGATTGTGTAGGCTAGGAGAGCTTTGTGGTCCCACCTCCCTCTCAAAAAGCATTTGCAAGCATTTTTATGTGTGTGTGTATGTGTATAAACAGTGATCTGGTGCAGAATCACAGAATAGTTAGGGTTGGAAAGGACCTTAAGATCATCTAGTTCCAACCCGCTTGCCATGGGCAGGATCATGCATATTGGCACCTTGTTTGATGCTATTACACGTGTTCTGAGAGGATTTATTTGCCACATTGGTCTTGCAGGGAGGGGTTCACTCCTATGAAAACTCAAATCTCACAGCCCTATCATAAAGAAAGCAGCAACATGGACTTGAAGAAGGTGTCTTTGGAGAAACTGAAGCAAAGAGTGAGTTTGAAGGAAGAGAAAGGTTGGACAGGCGCAGAGGAAATAGTATTGGCAATGTGGCAAACAGCATCATAGAAGGTCAAAGCTATGAACAAGATCAGGAGACAAATGGAGCAGTAATGAAAGAGAGCTAGTGACACCAGAAGCTGCTTTGAAGGCAAAGGTGGAAATACAAGCAGAGGGGAGGTTTCCCTCTTTGGTCTATTTGATATGTAGATTCCTAGAAACTTGAGGACAGAACAATGGTGGTGATGATCACCTGCCTGTGTGGCTCTTTGTCTGGGAATCCTCGAGAATCTCCTTGGGAGGGGATCTTCCAGAGGAACCTGTGAAAGCAAGTTCATGTGTGAGGTCGTTCAGCCAGGAAGCGTTTCTGCAAGGGCTCCTTTTGCTCGAGAATCACTTGCAGAACAGAAGACAAAGGTAAAGACCCCGACCTAGTCTGTTCTTACGCATAACAGCAGTCACGGCACATCACGTACCTCTCCCTAAGGCCTGTGATGCTTCAGTTCAAGTTGTGGCATATCTGTTCAGATGTTCAGCTTCTTTCACCATGGCCTTGTCTGATGGCAGCCTGTCGTGACGCTGGTGAGCCCCTGCAGCACTGCGTTACTTCTGTGCTGGAAACACGAGCTCAGTTTGGTGTACATGGTGTACACGGCGTGCATGTGGTAATGCCGGCGCTAGCCGGAGGTTCTGCTGTTCCGATGTGGTAGCAAGGCAGGGATCTGGCAAAGAAAGGGGCTTATGGCTGTTGCTGTCACTGTCTTGTTGCCCAGCTCCTGTGCTGTGGTACTGCCTGGAGGCCCTCTCAGAGCAGGGCTGTGCAGGCATGCGGCTGCAGGGGGAATGATGTCGGGAAGGGTGATGGCTGTGGAGCCATGAGGAAGGCAGGCAGTGTAGGGAGAGCTGCACCATAGGTGAAGCAGACAGTGGAGAGCTGGCACTTTGGGGAGATGTGGAAGAGGGCATGAGGAAAGTAGATGTGGCGGTGGCATGTGGGCAGCAGCCAGGCGAGGCAAGGACTATGTCTGCAGACTGCTGTCTGGATTCAGGTATAAGCTGTGTTTTAAATAAAACCATTCAGCAAATACTCAATGGTTATTTTTTTTCTCTCCTGTTATGACTTTTATACACTCCTAAACTTTGCAGTGTTTGAATACCACAATGCAGTTAACAGTGCTGGGTGACCAAGGGGGAGTAGGGGAAGGAAGAGGGCATGGGGATCAGTGCTGCTTGGAGGAGGAGACAAAGGCTGGGATTGTAGGCTGGTGGGAATGTGCCAGATGAGAGGGGGAGAGAGGGAAAGGAAGAGGATGAGAAACGGATGTTGGAAGTGGTGGGTCAGAGGTGAGGGGCTGCTAAAGGCATATCTCGTGTGCAGCTGTGGGGACACAGCAAAATAGCATGGTTAAAGGAGATCACCACGCTGCAAGGGTGGAGAGAAGACGCCGTCAGCAGAATAGGCTGGGGTTATTCCTAGGTACCTCGTAGTCTTTAACTAATTTTTGGTAGGGCAATGTTGTTAGTGAAACTCTGACTTGTTTAATGGAAATGGCCCATTGTGGGGTGGGATGCAGTGGTTGCAGGACAAGGTCGGATGTTCCCCACAGGTACTGAAGCCAAACCAGCAATTTGCCTTAGAGGCTGGTTGGGAAAAACACAGAAGCAACTGTTCTGAGCAGCGTTGGTGGTGTTGAGGGAGCATGGCTGGGGGTGCCTGTTCCCTGTTTCTCTTGGCTTACTTTGCAGAGAAAAAATAAAAACACAAAGTTGCTTTCTTGAGCATTTTTCAATGTTGCAGAGCTGAGTTGCCGTTGAAAGGGACGGTGTTTATCGCACCTCTTCATTTGCTGGGCCCCCTGTTCCTGCTGCCTTGCTTGTGTCTACCAGCACTCCCCGGCCACATGGCTAAAAACTGGCGTGGTATCATCAGATGCCCTTTTGGGCAGCTTGATTTGGCTGACTTGTGGGCGCAGCCATGCTCGGATGGCATGAATGAGGCATTGGGAATGTACAGCCCTGGGTTATGCTGTCCCTTTCATAGTGTTGGTTTGAACTAATACTGAGAATGTACTCCGAGTGACATCTCCTGCCCTTCAGTTTTAGTACTACTGTCAATGTTTAGTTGGTGGTATGTTACACCTTGTGGATCCCATTTGTCTAAATCCTTCCTTTTCTCTCAGTGTACGTTCCAGTTGGTGCTCCTTGAGTGGAGCTACTGCAAGACGAGTCAAAAGCATCTGTAAGTGCCACAGTTACGTTAACACATGCACATAAAGGGCAAGTTTCTCGAGAGCAGTGCCTGCTCCATGGGCTGTCCCTGGGCTGCAGCGTCAGACCTGCTGAGAGCTGCATATTTAGAAAGCTGGGCTGATGTTCTCACGGAGATAGAGCTGTCTTGCTGGCAAATGCTGCATAGCCGGGGTTTAGACTTGCTTGTAATGACTGAACTGTGAGTTGTCAAGAGTGAGTTGGAGGTGTAATATGAGGAAAAAATGGGGTGAGGTAAGAGACAGGTCTTGGGCAAGAGCACAGAAAGGCATATCGCTGTGAGAGACAGAGAGAGGGGATATCCCCGGCAGGTGAGTGGCAAAACAGCATTAAAACAGGGTTTTAATATTAGATGTAGGAGATGTTGATTCAAGAAATGTATACATATATCATGGAAGATAGGCCTGTAGGAGCGCTTGGAATTAAAGAAACAGAGGTGTTACAGGTCTGACTGTGCAAGAGGTGGGTGTGTTGCTGAGACATGGAGACACCTTCATGGTGGCTCAGTTTGCTGACAAAAGCAGTGAGTTGGCATGGAAAGTGCTGGGTATGAGAAGGGCCATGGGCAGCTGGTGGTGCCCATGAGGGAAGAACGTACATGCAGACTGAGGGGATCAGGGGCAGAGGAGAGCAGGACAGGATGATTTCTCCCTGCCAGCAGCTTGGTAGGCTGGTGTGGCTTTACCCCGCCACCTCAGCCCTGAGTTCTAGACAAGTCACTGAAATATGGAAGGTAGGTTTTACCCACTGTGCACGTGTCCGTGCTTCTTATTTTCCCATCATTTTGTCCTTTGCCATCTCTGCTCTTGGGAGCTCCCCTTCTGACTGCTCTGCTCTAGATGGGTGCTTTGCCCTTTGACATGTTAGACTCTTGCTGCCATCACTTCTGAAGTGACCCTGATTTTTATGAGCTTGGCAGGTTCCTTCAGCCCTGTGCTCCTCAGGAGGTGGTTGAATGGACCCCTGGATGGCACAGGTTATCCTTTTGATAGCATTGCTAAGATGTGGGATGCTAGGGAGACAACATAACTGGCTCTTTCCACTGCAGTTCAGAGGGGTGGCTATTAAAAGCTGAGCTAGGAAGCCTGACAGAGTAGTGCAAGCTGCTTGATGGCTGCCTTCTTTCCAGATTTGCAGTGAGATAGGAGAAGCATTTGGACATGACCTGTGCTATAGCCTGAAATAATTTCTGCACTGGCAGACATGGAAAGAGATAAAACAGTGGAGAGCTAAGAGCTAAATCTCTTCTGTACAAATACTAGGAGCATATGTAATAGGATTCTTGAATTGGAGTTACATGTTTTCAGGGATAAGTAAGTACTGTTTGATGATACCATACTGTTAACAGCCATTCTAAAAACAGAAAATAGGACTAGGGATTTACAGTAGTTGTTGGGGATGCTTGTGTTTCACCAGGAGCTTTTGGAATAATGGAAGAGAAGAAAAGGCCTTTGAAGATAAGACAAAATGGATCCCTAAGAAAGCTGGAGCTCTTCTTGAGGGGAGTCTTGGAGGGAGAAAACAGGAGTGCTCTGACCTCAATCTAGTCAGGTATCACAGATTTTTCTTACACAAAATACAAAAGTAAGGGAACTTTGTAGACCTTCTAGTCAAAGTTTGGTTAATTTACATAGAAAAATTACATTTCTTTAAAACACATTTTAATTTTTTCTTCTGTGGTCCTCTCAAGAGATACATTAAAAACTGCATCCCAGCTTCTATGTTAAATACGTATTATTGATGCTGAGGTTTTAAGCAAGCTAAACTTAGATGATGTCAGAGCTGAGGTTGCCTACCTAATCTTAACTTGTTCACTTTACATGTGAGCATTTCGATGCAGTGTTTAATTACAGGACACCTCCTGCACTACCTGCAGCACCTTTGCTTCCTGGCAGGGCTGGCGGCAGTGGCACAAAATGAGAGGCTGCCTCCAACCCTGGTTTTGTTGAAAGAGGGACTTGATGATGAGGAAGAAGGCAGGCTTCTTGTTGCTGTTACCCTCTAGTTTAGAAGATCTGGGGTTTGCTTCTCCTGGGGACTTACTGGCTTGAATGGATTAAAGCCTGGGCTCAGTTTGGCTCATGATCTGTGTGCCAGTCACTTGTTCTCTTCAGCCCCTGTCCAGGTGAGGGAGAGAGATGCCCCATGTCAGAGGGAGCTGGTTTTGTGGCAGATGACTGTGGTAGGGCAAGGGCTGGCTTCTGTGGAACCAGAGAAGGATTTTGGCATGTGTGCTCATGAGAGCAGCCAGTGTTTGGTGTGAGTGTGCCCAAGCAGCCGGTGTGCACTCAGCATGTGGTGACTGATGCTCTCCGAAGCTGCTGCCGACCTTAGCGCTGGACCGAGGCCAGCACAGCCTCTCCCTGGGGCTTTCCGCACCCCTCCGGAGGTGGTGGGAAATGGGGGAAGTGGTGGCCCGGCCCTGGGTATCGATGCAGATTTTAATCGAGCAGAGCGACAGTTCTGCCCATCATTAGGATTCAAGCCAGCGTGTTTTAAGACTTCCAAGCTGATATCCTTTGTGCATGTGTAGTAAGGCAGATAAAATTTCCCACAAAGGTTGCTGATCTACTGCTGGTCCTGCCCGAACTCTTAATAGACACAGTCTCTCTCCTGCCAAGTCCTCCTTGCTTCACAATGTGTGTGGGACATCCTATTTTTAGCTGAGTTTCTGCCTGTTTACAGGGAAAGCGTTTCTTTATTGAAAACCAGGCCGGGCTGAGAGAAAGCAACAACCAACACAAAATAAACAAGGCTTTTTGATAAATGGCTGAATAACTTTGGGCCGGCAACCAGCAGGAGCCTCTCTTAGCGGATGTGAAGAGGGGTCAGGACCTGGGTTGAATATTTGAAGCTGCTGCTTAATGACTGATGAGAATTATGCTCCAGTCTCTGATCCAGCCTTGCCTTCTTTTGCCCTGGGTGGCATGGTGGCAGGCAGGCTGCAATGAGAAGCCTGCCAGCTTTATTTCTAGTTCAGCTAAAAGGGTTGCTACAGTTCCTTGCTTTCTGTTGTGGTTGCTAATCCTGCAGGCAAGCTGTTTGTTCTTGTGTGTTCTCAGCATTTGTTTTTTGTAGAGTTGTATCATCAATGAATGGTTTGGGTCGGAAGGGATTCTAACGATCATCCAGTTCCAACCCCCCTGCCATGGGGAGGGACACGTTCCACTAGACCAAGTTGATCAAAGCCCCATCCAGAGAAAGCCACCAAATTTGTCAGGCACAGTCTGCCCTTAGTGATGGCGTGTTGGCTGTCACCAATCACTGCTTTTTTTGTCCATGTGCCTTAGCACAGTTTCCATGAGGATCTGATCCATGATCTTGCCTGGCACTGAGGTGAGACTGAGCGGCCTGTAGTTTCCTGGGTCTTCCTTTTTTTCCTTTTTAAAAATGGAGGGAAAAGTTCCCTTTTTCTGTCAGTGGGGACTTCACCAGACTGACGCAGCTTCTCAAATATGATGGATAGTGGCTTGGCCACTTCATCTGCCAGTTTCTTCAGGACCTGCGGATACATCTCATCAGGTCCCATGGACTTGTGCTCCTTCAGGTTCCTTAGATGGTCTCAAACCTGATCTTCTCCTGCAGCAGGCAATTATTCATTTTCCCAGCCCTTGCCTTTACCTTCTGTGACTTGATGTGGCTGAAGCACTTGCCAGTGAAGACCAAGACAAAAAAATCATGGAGTAACTCAGCCTTCTCTGTGTCCTGGGTGATCAGGTCTCCCCTTTCCTTCTGGACAGGGCCCATATTTTCTGAGCAACCCTGAGCTATGGGGCAATGCAGCACGATTCAGGCCATTTGCTCTTGGCACCTCCTTCTCTCTTTTTCTCCTGCATTGCTTTTTTGACCATTGCTGGTATATTGTCAACTAGTGAAAGACCATTCATGTTGAATTATGGATGCATCAAACAGTGGTGGGCTTTTAATTGGGCAGCTATTCAGAAAGCAGGTGCTTCCTCTCAGGGTTTAAGTTACCAAATTCATCAGGGCATTTCAACTTCTTGCATTTTAAATTCCCTGATCCTAAAGAACAAAGTCATTTTCTCTGCTTTGGAGGCTGACATCTGCTTACAAGGATTAAGTGTGTTCCTGTAGCAGCGGGCACAGATTTTCTTTGTGGAAGGGTATATATTGAAGAGAGTATTAAACCCTGGTACAGGTTTCTTTAACTGGAATAGAAATTGCTTTGCAGGTTTGGAGGGAGGCACGTCGGAGCTTGCTTATTTATTTGGCAGATGTCTGATGATGTTACATCATCTAGAGCACTTAAAGCCTGCAAGAGTTCTGAAAAGGCTGGGTGTGTTGTGGTGGGTCCAATGGCAATAGGAAGCTCTCTTCTTCCTTTTTTTGTTGTGGGCAAACAACCATTTTAAATAATGAGCCATCAGCAAGCTCTCTCCCTCCCACAAACCCATGTTTTGAGGTGATGTGAAGATGGTTGGTTGGGAAGAAGGGCCATAGAAAATCTCAGTGAGATGGTTCTCAGGGTGTCAGTAATCAACTCACATTTCCAGTCTCCGAAAAGCGTGCAGTGGTGATATTTGCTGGGGATGTGTGACCTTTTGCTGCTTTAGGTGGACAGGCATTCTAGAGATCTGTGTTTTAAAAGCATTCTGTTCTTCTATCTTAAAGCCAGTGCTGCCTGTTTATTGTTTTGTGAAACCCAGACTAAACCAAATTTGGCCCCCAAGCATAATTCTGCTGACAGCATGCAACTGGGAGCCAAGCTTTTTATAAAATTTAAGATCAATAGAAATCGTACATTTAGCTAAGCCCAAGTCCAGTGGAAAGAGTTGCTTTTAAACAAATAAATGTTCCCTGCAGGACTGGCAGCCCCAGATAATGCAGCCCAGAGCGCTTGGAGCTGACCAACTGCAAGCCAAAGGAAAACTGACTTAATTGGGTTTTGTGGCTCTGGCAAGATATAGACAGCAACAAATAGTGAGAAGCAAGTTGGATTTGAATTGTTTTCCCCTACATTAATAGGTCGAGTTAATGTTTGTAATAAAAACCTGGCCAGCTCTTTGGCTGCCAGTTTGGCAGAGGGCTGTTGCAGGTAATGAGGGTCATGCAGATTAACACCAGCTGTGTGCATCTGGCTTGATGTTTGAAGTTGACCTGTTAATCTTTTTGTTCCATTCCAGAAGCTGTGAGGGACAACAAATGTTTTCCTACCTTCCTACTTACTTCTGTAACGCCTTCATGTGAGTAACAACCATCATAGTTTTGATAAAGACTTTTACCGTTGTATTTGTTTACAGTTCCTTCCCACCCTCCTTCTGCTCTGCTTACTTGTCTTTTCCTTTCTCTGTCCTAGGGCAATGCTCCATTCCCTGCAGAAGAGAATGAATGGCTCTTAGAAATAAAAATTTTTAAGGCTTCTTTGAAACACACAATGTGATACATAGTGAAATGTTTATCTGAAAAAATGGGTCAGCAGCTGCATGTTTTATCAAAGAAAGTATATTCGGAAATGTTTGTAGAAACATGACAGCACTAAGTCTGGGTAGTTGGTCACTAATCTTTGCAAAGATACAGAACTGATTACATAAAAAAAATCCCCCTGAGGCACCCTGTTACTTATGGTCTGTGTATGACCCAGGCTTTGAAAGACTTCTCTCGTGCCCTTATTCTTCCTCACACTTTGCCATGTGGTCACTCTAAATCACTGCCAGCTGGCCTATTTGTCATGCGTGTTTGTTTGTGCTGCTTCTAATTTTTGACCTTTCCGAGAGACAGACAAAATCTGTGGTTTATGCAAATCTTTGAATTTGCAGCCAGCATAATAGTGGGAAGGAAAAGTACAGGGGTTTTAAACAGCAGAAGGAAGCAGATCCTGCTCAATAGTGCCTCACTATTGACCACAGAACCTACCATACCTATAAATGAGTTGAAGTCTTGCTTGTGTTTGAGGTTTTGTTACTTCCATGTTGCCTTCTACCCTTATTTCAGACATCAGGTTAGGTTCCTTCTGGTGTGTTTTCAGCTTGGCAAATATGATTTGTTCAGTTTGTACCAGGGTAAGATGTTTTGTTTTGTTTTTTTTTTCAACTGCGTGGTTTTGTAGTGTGCTGCCTTAATAGAGACGAAAACAGAATGAGAAAATGGACTGTAAAAAATGTCAGCGTTGTAGAGAAAAAAGGATGAAACTGAAGAGTGATATATCATCAAACTGAATGCACCAGTGTACGAGTACATGGCAGAATAGTCAGTTTGCAGAAAAGGATAGTGAATTTTGGGTGATATTTCCAGTTTCCCTAGAGTGAAAGCACATGCAGTTTACAATGGATAATAAAATGTTATGGGTTTTATGTCTAATATGTTAATTCTGCCGGTGCAGTAATCCCGAGGTTCCAATCCTCCACAAGGCTGACATTTATGTAATAGAGAATCAGAGACATTTACTGAGAATATAGACTGAGAGTGCATCTTAAAAAAAGAGAGAAAAATGTGAAAGGTCTCCACTTTCTTACCTGCTCCTCGATTCCATTGTATCAAATATTGACTAATGTCAATAGGAGCTGTCGCTCCTTTCGTAGCAGACCCAAAAGTTAATTCCTCTTTTTTGTGTGTATGTTGGAAGAGGAATATCATCGGTGATGTTTTTATGCTTGTATATGGCTTGGGTTTTGCAAGAGCAAGTCTTCAACACTTCCAGCTTGGGGCATCATGCCTTGTCACAGAACTGCATTGCCAGAGTGGTTTTCAATCAGACCAAGGTTCTGATCCAGTACATAGACAGTGTATTGCTCACTCAGTTTGCTGTAAGCCAGCCCCCTTTCCTTTCTGTGTTTCACTGCCAAGTGGTAGAGGCATGGCTCTGAGCTTGAGCTATCAATTTCATCAGGGCCATGTGTTCCTCCCCTCCTTGCAGTGGCCCTGGTGCTTTCCCCATTGCAAGTTCAGGGTGCCAAAATGACTAGAAAATATAAAGGGGGTTTTGACCAGCTGTATTTTGTGAACCAGGGTGCTAAAAGAGGGCTGGTGGCTGATTGGAGGTGGAAATGCATAGGCAGGACATGGCAGCCCTGATGTGCAGTAGTTTAAGTGGAGCAAGGAGGAGCAGGGATAGAGGAAACTGTTGGCTCAGGATGCTGTTGGCCAGCTCAGTGCCTGTTTGAGAAAAGATGCCACCATTCATACCTATAAGCATGATGATCAGCTTTTGGCAGGTGCTGGAGCTCTGGTTAAAGCCGGGGTGAGATTAATGTGTCTGAAGTCAGTCCTGTGGCAAAGTCTTTTGCTGAGGAATGACGGGCTCTTTCCAGGGCTGATTGAAAGGCTTTCCTGCATCTTGCTTAAAGAGAGCAAAAAAAAGAAGTGGAGGTCATGGACAATCTATGGAACACAGCTTCAACATCATTTCCTATTGTGCAGAGCCACTTTTTCCTTAGATCATCAGCGATGTCTCTTGGAAGCTTTGACATAGAGGGGAAAACCTCTCTTGCAGGCTGGTGCTTCCTACCACCATCTGCAATCCTACCTTGCCAGTGCTCTAGGACAGTTTATTCTAGTGCTGAGAAGCCAGCCAATTCCCAGTGCTTTTGGACTCTGCTGAAAGTTGATTGGAGAGAGGGACAGTTTAATGAAACATTCTGCAAAGCTCGGGCCTCTCTATAATGTGCTTTGGACCAGTCCTTCCCGATTCCTCTGGTGTTACCTCGAGGTCTCAAGCACCGAGCCCATTACAAGCCCCTCCTGCTTGTGAGGGGCTGTTACTTGTTCTGTGGCACTCGCATCCTCTGCCTGCTTCTAACATGAGTGTTTCTGTGAGTGCTTTAGCGCATCCTGCTTCTGAACTGTGCATCTGCCTGCAGTGAATGATTTCTCAAGTGTTGATACTGCATAGATGTGCAAAGACTATGAGGTCTGCCCCTCTGTTTCCCTGTTCTGGAGCATGGACAGCTGTGGCTCCCTGTCTCTGCCCTTCTGCATCATTTGACTATGTCATTTCTGAGGAGGTCTGAGGAGAAAGGAGGTGTCTTTGAACCTGTTTAAGTCTCTCATGGCCTCAATAAGCCATGTTGTTTGGATTCTTCATTCTAAAGCCCAGTCACAGAGGGACATCCTTGATTATGCTTGCTTGCCTGGTATGGGGTTGTGTTTGTTTTGCTGTGGATTTCAGAGCTTCTTTACTTGTGTCCTGCAAAATGATGTCCCAGGAGATACCTTCCTTAAGGACCAGCTGGGCATCCGTGCTTAGAGTGGGGCAAAGAGTGAAGAAGATAAGGCAACTCTCTGAAGAAGCTCTGGATCACTTGTGCTGTAGGATCATCTAATGGGAAGCATGCAGGAGACCTGAGGCCCTCTTTGCTTTTTATTCTGCTTTTGCAGGAGTCTCTCCAGGACTTTCATCTATGACTGATGTAGGAGGCTCCCTTTTCCTGCAGCCAACCGTGTCACTGAAATGAGTGGGGGGATTGATGCTCACACTGTCTGTGCTGGCCCAGCTTCATCTGGCCTGACCTAAGCCAGCCTCCAAATAGCTCAGCTGGTTTTTGCAGACCCCCAAGATGTGGAACATGGTTATTTAAGTTTGAAGAGTTCCCTTATCTCCTGAATGTGGCTACAGTGGGGGAAGTTATAAAAGCAATTTCTTCAAGTTATGGAGTGCAGCATTCTTAACATACTTAAGTATATAATCTCTGACTACTGGTTTTGTGCAATTAATGCAACTGATGAAACTGAACTGTTTCATTGCTCTACAACATATTCCTATATTCTCCCTGCCATTGCCTTATTTACTCCCATGTTAATACATAGCCATCATTGGTCATACCATGCAGCTATCCCACTGTGTGTTTTTTTTCTCTGTGTGTGGGAATAGAATAGGGTAGAAATAACTTCGGTTACACAGACTTAGGCAGGGAAGGGTCTGCCCTGATACGCTGATATCTCTTAAAGCTTCTTACAGTTGGAACAGTGACAGCAGGCAGCATTGGAGCACGCCTCCCAAATGTTGTGTTTAATCACAAATCAGGCTTTAATGTTCAAGTAACAGATGAATACTGAAAAGCTTCATAAGAAATAAAAGGAACAAGAAGGACTTTAAAGGCAGGGGAAAGTACAGATGTGGAAAATTAATCAGCAGTTCTAGAACTATCATGATCTTCAGAGTGCATACAAGGCTTTTGCCAGTAAAACTGATCAGGTCTCTGCCCTTGAGCAGTTAATCTGTGTTTAAAATGTTTGTCTTAGGGATCACTCAGAGAAATTAATGCATCTCAGAGTGTTCAAAGTCACGTTTGTGCAGGTATAAAGGCAATGGCAGTAAAAGCTTCAGGCTCAGGTCAGACCTTAATGCAGGTCTTCCAAAGGTGAGCCTCTAACTCCATGAATGTGTACCAAGGTATGTATTGTCTGTCAGTATTGCCACTGGTTTGCAAATACTCAGGAATGGGCTCACAGAGCAGGGCCATTGTTTGAGTATCACAAACCATATATTCTTTGCCTGCTTTGTCTTTAATGAGCTGTGGCCTTCTTCCAAAGAGTAATTTAGAACAACATTTAGAGACACTTTTATTTTCTTCTATATTACTGTTGTCAAAGATTTCAGACTGTAATTCAGAGAAGACACTTCCAGTTGCTTCATGCTTACCTCGTGCTCTTGTTCTGCCTGTCCTTTCCTTGCCTGCGAACCATGAAAAGGAGCTGGCTTCTCAACAGCATTTCCTGTCATGCTTCTCAGTTTCTTGTTCCCTTAATAAAGGGAGTCTGAACAACTTCCTGTAATTTTAATGCTTTTCAGAGCAAAAAGCACCAGTGGCATTTCTCAGTACTCTCCTATCTTAGCATGCGTATGCCACACTTTGCTTTTGGCCTCCAAGCTATATTCAGAAATCCCTGAATTTGTTCATTGGTAGGTTGTGAATGAGGTTGTAGATAGAGGTGTGCTCAGCAGACTGCTATGTACTCACAGTATCCTGCTGCCACTGGGTAGTACTATAAACCCCTGTTGGAAGTCAGTGGTTTTCAGGTTTGCTGGTGAAACCACCTCCGTGAGTGCCTCTGCCATTTCAGCGCTTGCTGTTGTACGGTTTAACAGAGGTCTGTTTGTTTAAGTGTGTTTCCAGCTCTGCAGGACTGAAAAGGTTTGGGGGTGCTGTGGTGGCCCTACAGCTACATACCTAGGTTGGTAGGCACATATGGCAGGCAGTGTGGAAGGAGGCAGGATCCAGCCATCACAGTCATAGATATGGTTTGGCTGAATCAGACTATTCCATGAACCGTGAGGAGGCTTCAAGGCTGGTGGACCCAATGCTCATCTCGATGTGGAGTTTTGCCTTCTCTGCCAGGCATGGTCCTGGGTATTTGATTGATAAGTGTTTGGAGAGTGTCCCTGAGCCTGGGATCAATGCATCAGAGTCAGGTAGGAAGGGATGTGTGGGGGTCTCCAGTCCAACCCCTCATCCAAAGCAGGGCCAGCTCTGGGATCAGACTAAGGTGCTTAGGGCTTTTCTCCTTGGTCTTGAAAACCTCCAAGGCTGGAGCCTGCACAACCTCACTGGAAAACACGATCCCACTTCACTTTTCACCTTGAGCATCTTCATGGTGAAGATCTCTGTATATCCTGACAAAACTGCTGGTGATTCACTTCATGTTACACAGTGTACCCAGACTTGGCAGGGGCACTTACAATATGAATGCTTGACAGAGACAGTAGATGGATACAAACTATGCCTTGAAATTAAAGGATTGTTCATTGTGAGGAGCACAGCATAGGCAAACAAGTACATGGAAATACAGGTGGAATATGAGAAGTTGTGTCATGGTAATGAACGAGTGGAGTATAAACAAGAAAAGTGGAACACCAGCATGTATTTTCTGTAAAATCTTTCAATTAAATATGAGTGTTTTTAAAAGGGAAAAAAGAAATCTATCTAGAACAAGTTAGTGGAAAAGGAGAAGAAGGGAAAGCACTGAGGTGTAAAACAGACAGCCCTATCTCCTTAAGTCTCTGTGACCTCCGGGCGATGGCAAGTCCAGTTGTGCCAGCCCTCTCTGCCAGCTGTAGTGTTTATAACCTTGAGTCATCCTGTGAAGGTCAGTGGTGATAGCCCTCTGGGTAGAACCTGAAGTTAAGGTCTCTGCTCATATTGGAGGGCTTTGGGCTAGGCTGTGAGTAAGTGGTGTTAGGTTGGGACCCCTGGGAGGGAGGTATTAATGGAGCAGTGTGATTCCTGTGTCGTGCTCTGGTCTGGGGAGGCTGAAACCAGCCTGGGGCTTCTTTTCATTGAGGTGAATTTTTTAGCATCTGCCTGTGAAAATTTTTAGAAAAGAAATGAATTTGAGGTTGTTTTCAAAGTGAGAACTCGTCCAGTCAACCAGCATCTTCTGTTGTTGTGCAGCACGTCTAAAATAGATGCAGGTCTGCTTACTTTCTTAACATGCATCTGGCAGAAAGTAATTAGCAGCAGTTTACGCTTTTGTACTGTTCCTTTCTGTGAAGGTCTCAGAGTACTTCATGAGGAGGACCAGCTGATGGAAAACTGGGCCTTTATCTTGGGTCTGCCCAGTGGTCCGATTTGCAGTGTGGCCAATGGTGGGAAGGCAGCATGAGGGCTTGCAGGAGGAGATTTCTGAGCCTGTCTCATTCCCCAAGCCTGTTTTGGGCTGTGCAGGTAGTGTGTGAGAACATCCTTGATTACACTGCATGCTTTTGTGAAGAGTTCAGAGAAGCAGAGTGCATGCATCACCTGTTACTCTTCATTCTCCTGCCCATCCCGTTGGCTGTATTGCTCCCTTCCTTGTCTTGCTGTCTCCTGTCTCTTGACAGTGAGCTGTTGAGAAAGTGACTTGGACTGAGATACGCCAGTCAGCCCTGCACTGCCAGGGTGGGAGTGGCGTCGACAAAAGGAGTGGTGTGTGGATGACATTGGTGCTGCTGTGTCTTCTCCAATAAAAAGCTCAGTGAGGGAAGGAGCAAGGACACTTGTGGTGGTCTGTTTCCTCCAGTGAAAGGTGCGAATTGGATGCACAAGAATGCACTGTCCGGACAGAAGAATTACTGGAAGAGTGCTTTGTGTTGTGCCAGTGGAGTTAGCAGATGTTTATAGTCCATGCTTGAAGGTGCCACGCTCAGTTTACTAGGTCTAAAAAGGGCAGTTGCTCAGAGTCGTTTCCTCTGGATCTGCTGACTGTGGAGGGAATTTTACCAGCCAGTTCCTGCCTCGAACACATGTGGAGCCCCACAGGGACTCATCTGTGCCTGCCAGTGGTGACACTTTTTCTACCCGTCAGGCAGGTGAGTGCTGGAGGGAGCAGGCAGCACTGTCCCTGCCAGCAGTGCCACTCCAGCTTTGGGGAAAGGGTGGCAGAGCTGTGGGCTGCAGTCTCCATGAGCAGGGAGGTGCTGGGACACATATCTTCTGTCCTCTCACTGCTCATGTAAAACCAGGTCAGGTGCTCTGGCTAACTTAATGTGAGAGTGTTTTGAGTCAGTTTTTCACCCTGGGTGATCAGTACCTGGATCAGGTGTTAGTGACAGGGGACCAGGGCATCTGTTGTAATCCTGCCTCTGCTCAAGGACTGTGAAGCAAACCACTCACTCTTCACTGGCCATGCAGAAGGTGGGGATAATACTGCCTCACAGAGGTATCATGAAAGTTAATTTGACAATTATTTATAAAGCACATTGGAGTGCTGCTTCAGTTTTACACAGTGTTATGATAACATCTAATTAGTAAATCCTTATGATACTTCATTTTCTTTCTGCTATAAATATTGGCCTAATATAGGGACAGCTCTGCCTGTGCTAGTCATCTCAGTGACTCAGAGGGAATCAGCAAGCTGAATTTAGTTTGTAAATGTTCTCTACACCCACACCATCCATCTTACCCACAAAAACAACCTCCCCTTTGGCAACTTGCTGCCTGGCCAGTGTCCTTTGGTGGGTCACCACTTGGGGAGAAGTCATTCCTTGAATAGAAATGTCAGCCCTCCAGCAACCTAGTTGCTTTTCATGGGCTTTCTCATCCTTCCCCAGCCTTGTGGCTCTGGACCCTTTCTTGCTGTGTTTGGGCAGGCAAGGGATGACAGGAGGGAAAGGAGAAGCTGCCATGGGAAGATCTCTGCCCTCCCTTTATGTGGGATCTTGACCAAGAGCTGGGATAATAGGATGCAAGATTGGATTTTCTTTTCTCCTCCAAGCTGTTTTTTCTTTCTTTCTTCTTTCCTTTGTATGTGTTTGCATCCCTTATTGTGCTGTTGTGTTTCATGTTGTGTGCAACGTCTCGCTTCCATTTTGGCCTGTGTTGTTAATGAGATTTCATAGAGCAGTGTGTTGTTTTTTCTACTCAGAATAAGTCATGCTCAGATTGCTTTGCTGTACGTCACACATTGCTGGTTTTGCCTAGCTTTGAGTGGCTTCAGGCTCTTTTGAAGGTGTGAATATCCCATGTGTTTAATACTTCAATGTGGTGAAATTGAAATCTTGTGATACCTATTTTTAGTGCTGAGAAATTTTGACAACTAATGTAAACCTACGTTATCCATCACTTGACAGCATCATCACCAGCGTACAGCTTGTCACTCTCATTTTGAGCTGATTTTTCCAATGAAATTAAAACTATTGGCAAGGATACGGTGGAAGTGTGTCAGAATGCAGCATGGAAATGACAGCAGCTACCGCCTAGTTTCTTTCAAAGAACTGAGAGGAGGTGTTTAGATAAGAGGTCCTGAATAAAGTGTTCCTTCTTGATCCTTTTCTTCAGAAAACAAAACAGTCCTACTTTAGTTGAACTCCGGCTTGTTGCGCCATGCGGTACTTGTGGTAAGGGCCGAACGGGCTCATGGGTTCTGTTGTCAGGCTTGTGCAATGCTGGATGTTGCAGTGGTACCTGCTTCCCCGCTCAGGGAGGAGCTGGGCTGGAGGCATTGTGCACAGCCAGGCGGTGTTGGGCACTCTGTAAAATCATCTTGGTGCTGGGGAGGTGCAGAAGCTTGTGGGGACTCCAGGTATGTGTGTGCACACGTGCTAATGTGCGTATCCGGAAGAGCTCAGCCACTGAGGGTATTTTCTTGAGGCTAGATGACTAGAGGCTGGCCTCTTCTACAGGTATTAATGCTATACACACAGAGGCGTGTATTGTACCCACAGGCACATGGACTGTCTCAGTAAAGAGAGAAGGAGCCCTGCCTTTGCTGGTGAAGTTATGCGTGCTGGGTGTGAGCAAAGTGCCCACATAAGCACTGCAAAGTCAGTGTGAGAACTGCCAGCCACAAGCAGCACAATGAAATACAAACCTTAAATTTTAACTTGTGTTTGCTCCAGAGGTGGTTCATGTCACTTGTCATTTGTCTTGGTTTCACAGGCAAGGGCACTGGCTCGTCACCAGCATCCACTCCCCATAGCTCATCAGAAACCTTTTTCAAGTACCCTTTGCAGTGTAACAGCGGGGATCAATTTTCCCATGAGTTGATATATCTGCTGACCTCTCCAAAGGGGGAAATACCCAGCCCTGTAGTTCATTACCTTACTTTTGTAGAGGCTGAAAGAGAGCTATTTGTGGCTGAACAATACTTGGCTTTCACAGCTCCCTTCCTAAACCCAAATAGAAACGTGAGGCTGGGAAAATCTTTCTGATAACAGGGAGTATGGATACATTCAATGTAGTGTAATTTTTTATGGTGATAAGGTTTTTCAATTGCCAAGGGTTGGTTTGCAGGCTTTCATTGAATAAAGTGAAGGGAGGCAGTGTTAAATGTCAGTTTTGGGGGTAGAAGTGATTCTGACTGTGGCGTGGTGATTTTCTACCAGTACCCTCTTGTGAGCTTTTACATTGTAGAGATCCAGTCTAAAAACTGAGACATAAAGAAATAAAGGCAGTCTAAGTCAACTTTCCTTCTCAGTTTATCATTGAATGCAAGATGGCTCAAGTCAAACAGTGTCCCCACCTACACAGAGGCAGCCCTTTGCTTTAGCAGCATTCTTGGTCACAGCCCCTCCTGCCAGATGCTGAGGTGCACAGGCATAGGTGTGGATGTTGCTCCCAGGGGAGGGGTACCAGGGTGAAAGCCAGCGCATGGCTTGGACCATCCTCATCATCCTCAGTGATCTGTAAAGGCTGGCTTGAGCTTTGAAGCCCAGGTCACATTTGTAGTGCTGCAGTTTACAGTGTTATGTGAAAAAGAGGTCTAATGGTGCAGTAACATGCACCAGGGTGCCTGCCTTAGCCACCGCATTGATCTGTGGTTATGGAATGTCTGGAGTAGCACCGAAACTGGTGTTGGGCATCAGCACCTTGGTGTTCCCCTGGGGTCATTCCTGGCAGATAATAAGTATCTGGTGGGCCCTGGATCCTGTCCTGAAACATGATTGACCACAGCAGGAGATAATCATAGTGGCTGGGACCATTAGAAGCTCCACCATGGCTCTAAGGATTTGAAGAAACATCTGGGTGGCTCCGGTTGTCTGGAGGATTGAGACAAGACGCTTCTTCAAGGCCATCTGTTTGTGCAGGTGGAAAACGAGACAGATACAATCATGAATTTTTGAAGCACCTTGGCTTTGTAAAGTAAGCCGTAGTTAGAGATATGGTCTGCATAGCCCTGTGCAAGCGTAGCTGATCCTCTTCATGTCTTACCTTGCTGCTGCACTCGGGGTGAGTCACTGTGCTGGTGTGACTCCCATTTTTCTGCCCAAAGTGATAATCCATTGTTAAAATGATATTAACTCATATGTGCTAATTAGCAGGTGCGCCAGGGTGTGAGAAGCCCGGCATGTTAATTAGGGTTGATAAATACACCTTCATGCAGGATACAGACTTGGCTTGTGTCTGATGGGAGCCCCTCTCTCCTCCTTTCACCACTGAGAAGGTGCTGCCCTGCAGTTGGATCATGCTATCCTGGGGGGACCTTTCTCCTCAGAGCTCTGTGGTGTGTTGTCCACATCTCAGCTGGGTGTTTGGGAGAGCCCGTGGACTCCCTGGAGGGTTGCTGGGGTTTGTCCTGCTGATGTTGGAAGAAAAAGGGTCTTTTCCCAGTGTTATGGTCTTTACTCAGCTGAGACAGGGAGAATAAATGCATGCTCTCAACCTCAGGGTTTAGCTGGTGGCCACTTCTTCAAGCTCCTGGAGGTTGTCCAGCTTAGTTGTTGGCTGGCCTCGTTGTCTCCAGCCCATTTTGGGCTGGATATGCTAGGTTGTCTTAAAACAGGTTTCGGTAGGTCTTCGCTAATCGCTTAGCAAAGGAGAGCATTAAGATTTATGTAAGTTGGCTCACGCGCCTTCAGAGGAAGCCCACATCAGAGGGTGTGTATCCAAATGCGTCAGCCGAGCCGGGGTGACAGGGCCAGGGCCTGGAAATGCCTGTTCTC
This sequence comes from Psilopsiagon aymara, assembly GCA_024733675.1. Lineage (NCBI taxonomy): Eukaryota > Metazoa > Chordata > Aves > Psittaciformes > Psittacidae > Psilopsiagon > Psilopsiagon aymara. The sequence continues at coordinate 68,640 of JANRGW010039954.1, forward strand.
CTGCAGCGGGCAGGCGTGAGCTGACAAGCCATGGTGCTGCCCTGGACTGCTCTCCGTGAGGCTGCTTGTCCCCGAGCAGCATGGACACGTACTCTCTGCAGCTCGCCTGACACAGCCAGGCTTCCCGGAAGGCCATCGTCCCATGCCTCAGCGAGCTTTGGAGTCTGGCTAATATGTGTCTGGGGAGAAGGCTTCCCTTGCCTCTCTCTCCAGCCGCTCCTCAGTGCTGCAGCCACAACCGTATCAACCAAATCAAATGCTGTACCTACAACAAACCTTAACTACATGATTGCACCTGTAATCCTTCTGTGCATCTCTTTCTGGTATATCAGTCTTGCTAATTCTTCTGTGCATCTCTTTCCAGTACATCAGTCTTGCTGTTTATTATTTGCTGTTTCTTATTCCAGTGCTACAGGTCGCAGTGGGAAGGGGAAGTCGCTGCTTTTCTTTCATTCATCTGCATTGATTTAAAATCCACCAGTGCCCATATCAACATGGGACTTGCTGATTTATGACTTGGTTGTCTGCAGCTTTCTGAAAGCAGCTGTTTCAGGGAGAGAGGCACACATAGTTCATGTTTTCCTGTCAGTCCTGGCTACGCCAAGGGTCTGCTAAAGGTAGCAGTGGAACAGCAGGAAAAGATGCCCCAAAGTGCTGTGGCCCAATGCAAATTGACCTGACACTAGGAGCAAAAGGGTGTGCTTCCTTTAGTCCTCTTAAGCTGAAAAACGCTTCAGACAATCACTTGCAATCTGTTGTAGTAAGCATATATGTTCCTCCTTTAGGACTGGAGCATAATTGCTTTATATCTAGGGGAGCTTGTGTGCATGCACGCCTGTGTATGCATACACATTGGTTTCCTTGTAATGGCGAAGTTGTTTTGATGGGAGCGATTAAGGGTGGGAGGCGTCAGAGCTCTGGATGTGGCTTTGCCTGTTGGGCTGTTTGAATGGGTTGATGATGGTGGGTGCCGGCTGTGCCTGCCTGAGTGAACCTGAAGGCAGGTAGCAGCAGCCCCGTCACCTTCTGAGTCACCCGTGGCTCGCCAAACCTGCTTGCCTGCTCTGGGTTTGCTAGTTACCAGCCACAAAAACTTCTGGAGGAGGCAGTCTGCTCCCCTGGGCTTTGTCCCGTTTGTTTCTTCTGCCCTGCCTGCAAACAGGAGCTGTTGGTGTTGCTCACTTGGTGTTTAAATTAACCGTAAGGCTAAGGATCAATCATTACAGTGCTTTCTAGTCCAGACAGTCTGTCTGATCCCATCCCTCCTTCAGCCCTTTTCTGCTGTTGAGATGGAGGACTCTGGTGCTTATCAAAAGTGCCTGTGGTCATGGGGGACCTGGTGCTTTCTAAATGTGGGCAGATACATCAGGAATATCTGACGATGCAAGTACTCAGAGGTAAAGTTAAATCAAACCTGCTGTTTGAAGTGGGCTAAACCTAACTGCTGTACCAGGAAGCTCGGCTTTTGTGCCTCTTTCTGATAATGGGGTGTGTAAAGATGATTGTGGCACATCAAATCACTTCTCCAACTATCTCATCTCCTGCCTGCCCAAAATAGTCATCTCTTGTCCTCTCTGCTAGGACCCATAGCACCCACAGCCTCACTGTGGCTATGTAATCACTGCAGTCACACAACAGTGCATAAAATGATGTGTGAGACCTGGGCTTCTGCTCTACATACCTTTTGCCATTTTAGTTTTTATTTTTCCTAATGGTTTTATCCTTTTCCCAATTTGTGGTTGTTGCAGGGTCGCAGAGGGCAGAACTGCAAGGATATGGTTATTGCCTGATTTTTGAAGTCTGCATTTTTGAAGTATCACGCTGAGTTTTAAATGTTAATTTGTTAATCAATTTGACTTGTGTTTGTAAAAAATATTTACTGTGTTGTCTACTTCATTCCAAGAATAGTCTGATACCTGTTTTTCTTCTCCTGTATAAATGGTGCGCAGTCAAGGTGGGGGAAGTTGGGGGATAAACACAGATGGTTTAGGTTTTGTACTGGTATTTGTTATTTATAGCAACCATTAACCAGCCCTGGTCTTGAGGATGCTGCTGCTCAAATCCTAATCCAGAGACAGTTACGTGGAAGTGGTGAATTAAGTAAAAGCAGATCTGTGAGTAATTTTTAAATCCCTATAGTTCCTGATCCTGCAAACACTTCAGCACCTGTGGACAGCTTAGCGGGAGGCAATTGCCTGTGTGTTTTGAACACATGTCCTCTGCAGAAGCACTGTCCAGATATGCACCCAGGGAGAAATCCTCTGGGACATCAGGCAGTCGAGGACAGTGGCAAAAGGCACAGAGTAGGTCAGAAGTTTTGTATTTTATGTCTTGCTGGTGAATTGCTCCCTGAAAATGCAGTGAAATGCCCAGGATGATGCGGTTTCACAGTATAAAGAAGGGGACCTCACAGCTGGTTCATGTGTAGCTGATGTGCAAGTCGCCTCTGTGGGTTGACTGGATATTTAGCTCTTGGCTCCTCTCGCAGCACGCCAGTCTGGTGAGTTAAAGTCACCCTGGAGGGGTGTCCTCAGGAATTCAGATTTCAGGAGCCAGCGGGGCTGAGTGGCAGCTCCTCTGAAGCCTTCGACGGGAGGAATTAATCAGGAGAGGGAGGGAAGAAGAGAGGGAGGGAGGGAAGGAGGGAGGGATGGCAAAACCCCAAACCTTCAAACACACCCCATTGACCCGTCTCATCTTAGCATGAAACTTAACTAGTTACACCCACTCTGAAGCAGAAGGGGAATGAAACGCTGGCGCTTCCTCCTTTCCGCTACAGGCAGCTGGGGCTTGGGAAATACAACAGACAGAGATGTTTGTGCTGTTGATGATGAGTGGTAAGCTACTTCATGAACTTTTGCTTGTGTTGTGTGTGCTGGACTGGGGGAATGAGAGCTGCGAAAACGTGTTTGAAGGGTGTAGTGCCATTGTGTTGTCTAAGACACTGTGCGTTCAGGAAGCCCCGTAAGGCTCTCCTGTCCTAACTTCTGTCTTTCCCCAGCACAGATGTAGATATTGCTTTCTCTGAGTTGCATTTAATCAAATCGTCAAGTGTTGTTTGTTCTTGCAGAGTTTGCGCTTCTCGCAGGTAGCAGAAGCAGGCTGGATTCATTGCAGACACCGAAAGCTCAAACTGATTGAATGGGAGCTGGGACTTAAATTCCCTAAGAGAGAAAATGCAGTATCGTGTTACTTATTAAAGATGTTTCCCTTCTCCTGCTCTCTGGCTTTATTTTCAGTAATTACAGGTTGCCATGCTCTTTAATTGTTGAAAATGAACCCTGTGAAAGGTTTCAACTTGAATTGAGCTCTGTTAGGTGTTTCTGTGAGGTGGAGAAAGCTGAAACATTGTGACAGGCAATGCTGCCATGCTTTTTCAGTCCGGGTGGGAAGGCTGGGTTTGGTGGGGTCTCGCACTTGTCCAGGATCTGATAACGCTGCAGAAGCAGGGGCTAAGGGGAACCTTTTCCATATTGAGTTGCTCATTTTAATCCTAGCTACTTTTGCGATCGCTTACCAAGTTATTTTATATACTGGTTACTATCTTTAAATCTAAATTGCCTAATTCTTGGGTTGGTGACAGGAAATGTGAGTACAGAGCCCTGGCCCTGCAATTACTGTGACTAAGCATTAGGGCTAATAACCAAGTGGGTAGCCCTGTCTCCTGTCTCTGCTCTTTCTCTGCCGTTGAGGGGCTGGCTCGCCATCCTCTCTGGGCTTGCCATCTTGACCTGCAATCTTCAGGGCTTCTGTAGGAATGTCGGATATGGCTTCTGCTTCCTGAGGGGCATGGGCTTGCTTCCCAATGGGCAGGGTTGCAGACCTGATTCAGAGGTGCGCTGCAACCCATCAGCCATGAGTAATACTCCTGTGCAGAGGCAAAGTATAGTATGTACCTTTTGGGGGGAATTAAGTCACACTGTAGCTGTTGGAAATGTTAGTGCTTTAATCGTTTCATTTAGCATACCAGAAACCCATTGTCAGGGCGGCTATTAATTCCTTTGATGGTGTTTTCATATTGCAGGAATGATTTCAATTTTCACATGTGATTAGTACAGTGGAACGAAGGAAGCAGGTTTTGTGGGTGTTGGTGGGTTGCTTGTTTTTCCCCAATCCTTTTGGAGTTAGAAGTGATCTGTGCATTAAGAAAAATGTGTGGAAAATTGCTGTGTTAATCACAGCAGATAGAGCTAAGGAATTAAGTGCTGAAGTGTGGCAAGCCTGGTTACGCTTCCTAGGGGAACTGCTCTTTAAAGGGTGCATGTCTGTTTTTAAGAGGCTTCCAATTTGTTTTGAGGTAGAAACATTTTATTTTTCCAGAATGCCTGTTGGAAAAAAAGAATCTGTAAAACTGCAAATTTGCTTCACTTAAGTGTTTGTTTGAGCTCTATGCTTTTGCTCTGGGAAATCAGTGGTAGGATTCCTGCTGGTATTGGTGACAAGGAGTCATTGATTTTGCACCATTGCAGCAGTGGGAACAAGCCTATTAGGCATCAGTCTTTGGAACAGGCTCATTTATCTTTAAATGAAGTTGCACACTGTGGCTTGAGTTGTAGGTAATGGCTGTTTGAAAATGAAACCCAAGGAAAATACAGGTAGTTTCCTGTGGGATCAGTGACCTGGATTGGCCCAGCATGGTGTCCAGTGAATGTCCAAGCATCTGCCCACTAGAAACTTAGGCAGGAGTATGGGGGGTGGGTAACAAAAATGGGAGCTCCCCACTTGGGACAACAGAGTGGCTTGGATTTAAAGTGTGGCCTTATCGTATATATTGAGGCCCTGTGCCGTATGGCAGCAGTGAGCCTTTTATTGCTCCCCCTTCACTTTGGCTCAGATTAGTTAGCTGGTGCTGGTCTTTTGCCATGCTGTGAGGATTAATAGCACGAAAAAAATTTAAAGGGTCTTTGAGAGGGGAAAAAGGGGTTACTGGGATAAAATACCAGCTCCTAAACAATTTATTAAAATCAAAAATCCAATGTGAAAGTAATGGGGGCATCAAATCTTTGAGAGAATTTGGCAAGAAAGAGGACAACTCTCTCCTGATGCGTCTTTCTCAGTATTATTTTGTTAAACAGGCAACTGTGTGGTGTGTTGCAGTGAATTTTATGGCCCAGTAATCCATTGCTGGATGAGGGAAATACATTATTTATAGATTAGAGTGTTTTAACATCCTAGCATGTTTAAGGAGGTCAGAATACAGAGCAGTGGAAATGGGATTAGCCCAGCTGTGCTGCAAACAGTGCAGAAGGAGGGGGGGAAAAGGGAAGTTATCATGTAGATATTTATGTTTCTGTTGCGCCTCACAAGGCATAGGTCACATAAGATTTAGGGGTTTCTAGAACCAGAATGTAGTTTTTCCCTTTATTGGTTGCAACATCTCAAATTGTAATTGAATTGTAAACAAACACAAACATCCTTTTTCCCTGGCTCAGCAGGCTTGCTATCTGCTGCTTGTTTGCTTTCTTGGTGGGATAGTGTCAAAGGACTTGAGAAAGGGTGAGTGTTTGTGCTAACAAACAAACCCCAGTTCTTTCCAGAGGGAAGCTGTTGGCTTGTTCCCATGTGTGAAGCCTCCCTCCATGCTCAGCTCATTGCACACATCCTGGAAGTACAGCCCCATCGGCTGATGCTGCGGCTGGTGCTAGAGGCTCATGGGCAAATGGGTAGTTAGTTGATTCACTGCAGAGTGCTTTTAGTGTAATTGCTTTTTGAGACTTCCAATTATGCTTTCAGTAAGAGTTGGAATGTGATGTTCTCAGGTAGCTTAAAAAGCCTTCATACAGCAAATTGCATGATCCCAGCAGTGGCCAGTGGTGGAGCAGGGTACCCATTAGCCAGTGGGTACATCTGGGTACTTGCAGGCTGAGGGATCCCATGTAACTGTGGTCCTGTGCAGGGTCTCTGCACCTACCTTTGGCTCAGCGCAGCCCACAGTGTTCTCATTGCTGCCAGCATCCACAGCAGTTCCAACTCTCCCTCTCTGCTTTTGGTGGTCTTCTCAGCAGCGAAGAGCAGGTTGGGGGTTAGCTCATATGAGATCAGCAGTGGTTTAACTCTTGCATTTTCTAGTATTTGCCTAGATTACAGGGTAAGTAAGAGCTCAAACTCACAGTGATGTTAATGGAGTTTAATAGATTGCCAAGCATGACCTGGGCTGCAGGAACTAACCGTGTACATGCTGTTAGGAAGAGCACAGCAAATGTGCTCTGATGCAGCTTCTCTAAGAGTGGAATAAAATAAATTGCGTTATCTTGCGTTACCATAGGTGGACCTGAGTTACAGCTAATGGGCAGTACCTCCGCAAGCTGATTTGGGCCTGACCACACATCATCTTGCATATGTATATGCTGCTGTAATGGCATGAGTATTTGCAGGTGAGGACATTTTCAGGAATGGTTTAGGTCTGTCCAAAGATCTGATATATGGATTACTTGTGGACGTAAGAATGTGTGAAAGCCATGGTAGGTGTGCTTTTCTGCAGACTAAAGGATTAGAAGTGGTGCTGCTGGGTGGCCGTGGTGGGGGGAATCATAGAATCATAGAATAGTTAGGGTTGGAAAGGACCTTAAGGTCATCTCGTTCCAACCCCCCTGCCATGGGCAGGGACACCTCACACTAAAACATATCACCCACAGCTCTGTCCAGCCTGACCTTCAGCACCGCCAGGGATGGAGCATTTGCAACTTCCCTGAGCAGCCGATTCCAGTGAACTGACCCTTGTTTCCTCTTAATTTCCTAGTAAGGATTGCTCTTTTGTGTATTTCTGTACAGGAACATGAAGCTTTTGGTATTACAATCTGCTCTGTTGGGAGGAAAAGATTTTCCAGCCCTGAGTCTGGGGTCATTTTACACAGTGAGTTTGTAGCCTCTTGAGGGGAGGTGAATGGTTGTGTTTGTTTCTGAAGAAGCAGAAACATTTTCTTTCCCTTGTGAAAGTTGCTCTGCATTTCTATTTTCCCTTCCAATCAATTGTGAACCAGTGGACTTGGTTTCATATGACTAGAGCAAGAAAACACCTCACTTTTGGGGGGCTTTTATATCGTATAATAAGCTCAGAAACAGCACTTGAATAGCATTGTCTTTGTGAAACAGTACTTGGTTTCTTTTTTAACTCTGTGTCACCACTTGCAGTGCTACTGTTGCCCAGATGTATTTTAGCTTATGGTGGCTGCCACAGGGAACTGCCCAACTGCTGGGGAGGAAGGCAAGGGCGGACGGACCATAGCACTTCCTGGCAGAGGTGGTTGGTTCTGCTGCATTGGCCTCTTCTTCACAGAGCCAAACCTTCCTGTGTGCCTAGGGAATTGTCTCTTTCAGGTAGTGCTGGAGATACCTGGGTGTTTGTCCTGGGCACTGAGGGTGACCGCTCCAAAGACAAAGCTCTCTGAAGTAGGCAGTGCAGGGCACCAGCAAGTCATAGCTGCAGAAGCATGAGTCAGGGAAGTTGCCAGACTTTCACTGTGGCACTTTGTTCAAGGCCAGAAAACAGTGCTTGGAAGCCTATAAAATAGCAGGGGTGGGAGGGAAAAAGGGAAGTGTGTAGGATTTGCATTAATACCTGCCTCCGCTGTTTTTGGAGGATGGACAGAGCGCCGTATGTCAGTCTCTCCTTCTATACACTATGTTGCCTTGTGGCTGCTGAAAATATGCTAGCAGCAGTTGGGCTTTTGGTGAGAGGGGGCTTCACAGCTCATGTTAGAAATGGCTGTAGCACTCTGAGAGCCTTCTGTTGTGTCTTTCCCAGGTGAGCAAACGGCTCTCTGTGGTCCTGCAGCCAAGTCCCTCTAATCCCCAAGTTGGAGGGAAAACAAATAAACCTTCTTCTGTCTGCTTCCCAGCTGAAAATTGCTTTGTTATTCATTTACATTAACCTGGGCGGGGAAGGTATATACAGAGTGTGCTCCAGGCCCTTAGACATCGGAGACAAAGACTCCCCATTGCGCAAGGCCACCACCAGGAAGGGAGGTGGGAGGCTGCTGGGTGCAGCTGCCTCCCTGCACCCAGGCAGGAAAGGGGACCAAATCCTGGTTGGGGCAGGAGAGATTTTGATCAAGGTCTGGGATGTGCTGGAGAAGGAGTATTTAATAGTTACTACAAGCCAAAAATTCACTTGAGCAGTACTGCTTGATAGGCACATTTCCTGCACATTAACTGATGTGCCTAGCTGGTAGAAACAAAAATTATGTTAACACCCTGCATGGGATTACGCTAAATATTGCCCAAGCACCAAATCTAGCATGTTGGAAGGCATCAATCACATGGTATAAACTTCTCAACCTGAGCACAAGTGATCAATCTGAGTCTAAAAACAATGCAGCTGTATGACTGCTGCTCTCCAGCACCATGCCTGTGGCAAGTGTCTGAGAAGACGATTTTTGGATTATCCCAGCCATGGGAAAGCTGTGTCTTGATGCTGAAGTCTCATCAGCAAAGGGATCAGATGCGTCCTCGCCCGTGCCTGGTTTTGCGTGAATGCTGGCAAAGCCTGGAAGACCCAAAGCAGAGGCTGTGTGTGAGCCTGCTGGCTTCATCCGCTGCTCCTCAGGTGTGGGAAGACAGCTCACTTCCCTTGGCGAATTGCTTCCCACCTCGCCTGATGAGGTGACCCTCTCATGAGGCCCCTTTGCAGCCGGAGGGATGCTGCAGCACAGCACAGTGTGCTGGAGGAAACCTGCCCATCAGGTGCTGCAGGACTTGGAGCATTAACTACTCCCAGGTTTCCCGGAGGGTGGGGGTTTATTAAGTGATCGCTACAGGTTTATGCAGCGAATTAAAGCGGTTACTGAAAACCTTTGCCAAGTGTCTGATGGCTTTCACTGTAAGTGATGTGTAATACATGCCAAAGGTTGTTTTGGTTAATAATGACTAACGTGCTTTTTTTAACAAGTAACAAAGGGGCCTTATTTTTTTTCCTTTGCACAACTGCGACAATGAAAATGCCTTTTTTTTTCTTTTTCTTTTTTTTTTTTTTTATTTCCTTAAGTGGGAGGAAATTTGCATTTTTGTTGACTTTTATGGCATCCCAGAGTGAGTTAGTGGGGCGCTGCTGTAAGAGGTGCGAGCATAGGCAGCAGCGGGCACCACAAATGCACATAGCCTTGATGTAAGACTGGAGGCAGAATACAGAAATCAATTCAGTTGGAAGTTGCAGGATGAAACTTATGACAAAAAAGCCACCAGGAGTCATTTCCTTGCTGCTGTTATTTTTTTAGCAAATTAATCTTAATGCTTTAGTAACATAGAATCATAGAATAGTTAGGGTTGGAAAGGACCTTAAGATCATCTAGTTCCAACCCCCCTGCCATGGGCAG